>JBBMOY011151438.1:0-10269 GCA_037951405.1 Platydemus manokwari
ATACATGTAAAATTCTTTAGTCAACAATCTTTTAATATTTACATTATTAATAGATATTACAACATCAGTGCTTTCGTTGGATAAACTTATGAAGGCACATTTGTCAGGACGGTATTGTAAACCTCCCCATTCAGTTATCTCAACAGCTTTACCGATTAGTTTTTGGAGATCAGGAGTATTATTGGCAATCAAAGCGATATCATCAGTGTAAGTTAGAACCTTAACAGAGCTAATTCCTATTGAGAAATTGGGAATTGATAAAATTTTAATGGCTTCAAGTACTTGGTTAATTGCCAAAGCAAACAGAGTCATCGTCATAGGACAGCCATGTTCGACTCCTCTTTGAATAGGCAAGTCCGGTTTAGTAATAGGTCCGCATACATAGAATGAATTTATATCAGTGTAGGACAATTCAATAATATCGACAAAACGCAGCAGACCCATAGATATTTATGTGGGACACTGGGAAAGGCGTTTGCAATGTCAAGCCAAGCAACAGAAATGGACAAATGCCTAGTATATTTTGAATGTTTAAAAGCAGCATTTAGAATGGCGTTATGTTCAATACAACCCCTCATATTTAGAACCGCCTTTTTGACATCTGTTGAGCAAGTTATTATCTCTAATCCAATGCTCTAATCTTCTAGTCAAGATTGATGAAAAAATCTTGCATGAAGTTGATAAGAGAGCTATTGGTCGCCAGTAATTTATGTTTTTATACTGGTCATCTTTACTTGGTTTTGGAATGAGGTTTGTATTAAACTTTCGCCAATCGTCTGGAAATTTATGAGTCAAAATGACTTTATTAAAAAGGTGAATTAAAAGAATACCTTCAGAGTCTAAAAGTGAAAGGTCACGGTATGTAATTTTGTCACCACCAGGTGAGGTATTATCTGCGGATTTAAAGATAGAGAATTTCACTAGGGTGAATGGGTTCTTACTCTAATTTATCAATTGCGGTTTTACAATACCCATTATTATAATCCCATTAGGTTGAGCTGGGTTTTCATGAGAGCAGTATATGAGATTTTGGAGGTCTAAACATTACTAAGATCGTGGAGGTCTGAATCAATTTATCTAAATTAAGAAAGTTTTTCAGATAATCCGTACATCCATCAAATATGGCAGTGGTTAAGGTATAATCTATAAACACTACGTTGTTCGACGTAATGTAATGTTTAGAGAATTTATTAAAAATACTTTCTTTAATTATAAAGTTTAGTCTACTATAATTGGCATTATTATTCCACTACCACCTAATTATGATATATGATTCACTTTACCACATTGGGTAATGAATTTTGGGTCAATTTTGATGATTCGTTTGATTATATAACTTACAAATAAACTATAAGCACATACAAATGGACCACAACCATAACAATTTTTCTGTCTGGAGATATTTGCATGCGGATTGTCGATAATACTAACTTTTGTCTAAAGATATCGTTTAATTTTCTATTCAAATTTCCTACCAGTTCAAAAGCTATTTCCGGTTTATAAGGAGTTTTAAGTGGATACATTATAAAAGACTCCAGAGATTCTCTATTATACACAAAAAGAACCCAATGTCTATTTAAAATATTCAGAGGGCACACTAGTGTGATTGATTCGAAAAACAGGCTTGAGAGAACTGGAGTAATCTCAGACTTACTTTCAGCTAGTGCACTGACTAAGACAGGGTTAACACCAAAATGATGTTCATTCACGATTTTTCTATCATGATACAATTTGATATCGACATCGGTAAACCATGCACTACGTTCAAACCTCACCGGTTTCTCAGCAATTTCATCAAGTGTGCTATCTACACCAGTAAGATCTACTTGATCATAAATGATCTCAACTGGTGTAGGCACAATTTGTCAATCCTGGGGTGAGCCAATTTTGTTTCAGCAGACTTCCTGGATAAGGGTTTACTAAGGCACCAGCAACGCTTTCAAAATTTAATCATCGTTTACTGGATGTTTTGTTATTCAATGTTTGTTATTCGATGACATATTGATATATACCGAAACAAGGAAAGAACATGTAGCTATGTTAGAAGAAGTGTTCTGGTGCACCCATGCTTATAGATTTAAGAAAAGTGTAGATAAATGTATTTTAATCAGAGAGGGAATTAAACTTTGGTTCATGTCGTAAGCAAAGATAAAGTGAAAACAAATACTGATAAAATTGCTCAAATTACCAATGCTCAAGAATCATAAGACTCAAGTCAAAGTTAATATCATTTTTAGGTCATACAAATTACTACAGAAAATTCATCACGAATTATACAAATATAGCATCATCTTTGTATGTCGTGATATTTGGAAATCATAGAACTTTACAATGGACCAAAGCATATCTTGAAAATTTGACTAAACTGAATACAGCTTTATGTGAAGCACTCATTGTGGATTGTGCTTGAGAAATCAGAACAATTATTATTTATTTAGACACAGGTTATGAAGTAATTGGTGCAATGTTTATTCAGATTGCAGAAGATGGATCAGAAATAGGGATTGTTTGGGGTTGTTAAAGAACCAAGAAAAAGGTTACTAGATGTCAAGGAAAGATTATTTGACCATTCACAAATTTTTAATGTATATCTGGCAATATCTTTACCAGAAGAGATTTGTTATACGGTCAGATCATAAAGCCTCAGTATTTTTAAATTCAACAAAAAAATTAAATATTCTTTAGTTTCAAACGTGTACGGATTATCTCGGATTAGTGAAACTTGGTGTTCTAAATACCAAAGCAAACATGATTTAGCAAAAATTAAGAAAAAATAAGCTAATTTGCTCAAATTTAGAGTAAACCAAATATCATCTCGAGAATTTGTATATGACAGACAGCGTTATATATAAAATTATTCAAATTCTTTTCGAGCAATTAGAGGATGACACGTATTTTACATAAAAAAAACTCTTACAAGAAAGTTGAAGATTAACTGAAAATAAGGAATGGTATTCGTGTAAAAGAAAAGAGAATAATACCATTATGATGATCTTAGTGGATTTTTCCGCTAAGTTCTTCAAATTTATAGATAAAGAGCTATATTACAGAAGGTTTCACTAAACAATTTATCTATTCCTAATTGATTTAACAGCCGCTCTTTGGATGTATGAACACTTTATTCAATATCATAAAAGAATCAAGAATTTTCAGATTATTATAAGTCTAAGCTGATTAATTTTAAAATTATATTGGGTGTAATTCTTTCATTGTTTTCCGCGAAATTGCTGCTTTAGAAGGAACTTATATAATCGGTAAGAATCATTTCCTATTGCTATTGGATTGTCAATTTTGGGAATAACCTTTTTAGAAAATCAATGAATATTTTCAACTGGCCATTTAAGGATCTGTTACATTCATCTTTGTAGTCGACGAAATTGCAATCAATTTATCAGTAATGGAGTTAATAATTTCAATTCAAGTGTTCACTCATAGCAATTAAACTGAGAGGTCTTCATGCAGCTTAATGGTTCTTTCGTCTATATGTTGAATAGAGAATAATCTCATGAAAAATAACGGTTCTAGTCATCTTGGAACCATGTCTTGATAATTTCAGTTAGAACCTTGAAAATTAAAACATTGCATGGAAATTGAATACAAGAAAAATAAGCTATATATGTTGAATCAAAATATTGCATTTTAATTAAAATATTAAAAAATATTTAAATTAGGAAAAGGTTAATTTTTATGTTATCTTATACATTTTAATTGGAAGAGAAAATTGTGACAGTGAAAAGACACTCATGAAAATAAAAATAATAAAAGACATGTGCGCAATTAAAATTAAATATGACTATGCAAATGGAAATATGAAGGAATATAAAAGGAGTTGTCTAAGAAAATGCGAATTAAGTTTTCTCGCACAAATTTTGCAACAACTAAGAAAAAGTAGATACTTGGAAAAACTAAGGGGTTAAACATAATTTAATCACAAATCAATAATTGGAATTAAATATTATATCAAGTTTGCAGTGATTAGTTTACAGTGATTATCAAAGTGTTCCATATCAACTCACCAGGGTCGATGAAGACCTGCAGGAGTTTACGTGAGATAAAAAAATTGGGGCGAGTCAATGGTGAAATTTGCAAAAAACAGTATAATTGATACAATTTTGATATTTAAAAAATTATGAAAATTTAACCTTGGACCATTATCAAGTATGGATATTCGTTGTCTTTTATATATATACAGTGAATCGGACTGGTGTTAAGCTTCTTTCTCGGCAATAAAACTAACCTTATTTATGAGATCATTAGTTTTAAAAAAGAAAATATTTAATAATATAAGTGGGTAATTAGGCACATATAAATTATATTAAAATGTTTTTTTTTACTTTTTCACATTATAGGAACTTCGCTACTGTTAAAATTTAAATCTTTTACAGTGTATAGCAAAGGGTCTACTCAAAACCGAAAAATATGACAAGGGGTCTACGAGAGAAAAAGTTTGAGAACCTCTGGTTTACAAGATTAGTTGTTTCAATTCTGTTTTTCGTAAAGTATATCACTTTAATTTAATTATTTTAAGAAATATTTTAGGCTCCCAATTTTCCTTCTAGGTTATATGATTTGTACCACTAAGGCAAAACCACAATAGTCTCTCATAAAACAGGTAGAATACTCAGTCTTAATGATAGGCTCATTATGCTTGTTAAATAAACTTCTAACCACTACTTTTAATGACATAAAACATCTCAACGATATGAGCTCGCATAACTATAGCAAAAATTACGTGTGATATATTACTTTTATTGAAATACTGAACATAAACCGCAAACACTTATAACATGAGATAATCGACTATTAAATTGAACTGGATTATGCTATGTTACTCGATAGATTACTCGTTTTCTTCTCTGAATCTTTTTTATTTTGATAATTTGATATGTCAGCTTTTTGCTAAATGCGTATGCAATGCTTTTCCTTTTTTAATTTAATAACAATTAGATATGTCCAAACACTCTTTTTTTATCAATTCTTAACTCACAAATTCACGTAACTGGCTTAAACATTAAGTGATTCCATGCATCCAAGCAATTGAGAAAGCAAACTTTCCATAAGGTTTCCACAAGGATCGGGCTCAAAGAGTATAAAGTTTGGAATATTCATTGTATATTATAAATATATGGTTCTCGGTGCACTCGGAAAATCTTACTCCTTTTTGAACAATGAAAACACATAGATGATAGGTAAATTTGTAGACAAATAAATTCTTTTCTATTCTTTTCTATTGTTCGCCTGAGTTGAACTGGGCTATCTATATAAGTGACTTTATATATTATTTATAATTTAATAAAAATGTGACTATCATATTTTAAACGTAACTTTATAAAGCTTTAGTTTCACCTTATTTAAGTCTCCTGTTTTAATTATTACCCTTTCTTTAAACTTTTATTAATTACGACAAATATACATTAAAAATAATATTTACAATTATACAATTTAAATGCTTAAAATGATAATCAAACATCACAGTTTCATATAGATACCCAAACGGCTCAAACCGTAGAAACTTGAAGCAGTATGGCTGACCACTCAACCCATCAAAAAGAGTCCACCACAAGACTTTATCAAGGTGGTTCATATTCAATTTCCTTATATTAAAAGAATTATACCAGAAATATCATTTTTATTTGTCGAATTGATATAATTGATGGCTGGTTTGTAATTATTTCGTTATTTTTTTACATTAATATTATAAATACATATATGGATAAATTGTATTTGCACTCCAGCATTCCATGTTCATTAACCGAAATCTAATTAGAGATCCTGTAGCAATCAATGTTTCTGATTCACACTATCGATAGTCGAATACAAATAATTTAAGCAATGTTATTAAGCAATGTTATAGAATTTAAAGAAGGCATCTCTCACTCATTAAATAATCATAAGTAATTCACAGAATCGAGCTCAAATAGATTGAAGTATAATTCTGGAGGTGAGTTCAATTGATAATTCAGCTTCAAAAAGTTCAAAGTTGTTGATTTGTCAATGCTTCGATTAAAATTAAATTTCCCAGTCATTGATAGTTATATGTTATATAACTATTTATATAACTATTCACAAGAAGTACTGAGCGATACGAGTTTTATAAAATGAATTATAGATCTTCTCAATTTCAAATCATTAATCCGTTAACTATTAAAGCGATCTAAAGTGGCTTATTTGATTATATACAATTCGGTCCTGAGTAAAATCCTAGTAATAATATTCCTAATGCACTAGAAGCCAGTTTGGAAAATATAGGCCAGTGAAATACACATTTATCCAAGAGTGCATAAAAACTATTTCCTGGTCTCACAAAACTAAGGATTTAGAATAGATGATTACTGTTATAATTTATTTTAAATTTTGTATATGCGTATCTTTCATCGTACGGATTTATTATTTATTTGTTTTTAGGATTTATAGTATTTATTCATTACTTGGGCGAAAGAAATTTGTTTTAGTAATAAATAAAAAACATTTTAGATTTTCAAATAAATTTAACGTAAATTAAATGTTCTACTTTGAGGAGTCTATAAAAAGTTGCAATAAACAGCCATATCACGTTTGCTGTTACTTGTCACTTAGACATAAGCACACTTCACCCAAAGGAGAATTCAACAAAATTTCACGTTCAATTGGACGTCAAATTAACTGGAGTGTGCTGAAAATGGACTCCTGCAACAGCTCACTTGTGGCAATCAATTGGTTAAAAATAGTATGCCTTTTACTATTTAGAAATCAGTGTCGATAACTTATTGAAGAGAAATACACTTGAGTATTGACACATTAGACTAAAATCAAACTAGCTTATGTCTTCGAATATGGATTTTAAGTGATAGTAGATTTAAATGGCAAGAAAACTATCAAGAGATATACGATTGTGTAGCAACACAATGAGTAAGTGTATCCGTATAGGACTTTTATTTTAAGCGATATTTCTTTTTAACAGGTATTTATATTATGCAATGTTTACAAGCAATTTTAAAAACATAAATAATCAAAGTTTTATTAAGATTAATAATTGCTTAAAAATCTGAAAATCGTTATATAAAATTTTATTATACTACCTTTGAATATTTCACTTGAACTTGAAAAGCTATCGATAATAATAAGCAAATAAAATTGATTTATTTCAAGCTTAGGTAAAGATTGATTCTATGTAAGTTCCATATCTTAAGGCTTATTTTAAAGATTAATTCAATTTTACAACAATCTATCATTTAATTCAACTGCAATCTGTACAAATACGAAGAAATTTATTCATTGGAGAACTAATTAAATTAAATTATCTGAGCACGTTGACAGTTTAGTTTTAACGAGTTCTTCATCAAGTCATTATATTTATAATAAGAACAATACCGCGAAGATTTATTTATTTATTACAACATCAGATTACTTGAATATTCTAATTTCCACAAGATAATTCACGTATGACTATTTTATAAAAAGATAAAATCTATTAAATACTGAAAATATGGAGTTCGCTCAATCTTTGATTAATTAATTCAAACACAAAATATTTGAAATTATCTAAGTCAATTAGTAATATAAAAATAGCATATTATATGAGAAAGCAAAGAATATATAATAAAAAGACAAACTCAAGATGACAAATATCGTAAAGTTTACTAAATTTGATTTGCTAATATATTTTATATCCTTTTGTATATCCCATTCTTACATTTGGTTTATCAATTTGAGATTTAAAATAGCAATAGTCCACTATTTTTCAATTTCAGAAAAGTACTTAGACTACCTAACAAATGTTATTAATGTTGTCAAATTCTCTTGTATGCTACCTTCATGTACTATTCTAATTATTGTTAAATGAAAATTATATTACATTACTAATAATAATTAAAAGTAAAAATATAAACCAACAAATATTGATAGATGTAATTAAAACCCACCGACAAGCATCAACAATGTAAAAAATACTTCACTAAACCATGCTGCAAAGACACCAACCGAACAGTCGTAACATCGATACAAGGAATGTCACGAATCACTTAAAAAGCAGAAAATTTAAATAAAACGGTGGATTGAATTATGTAAATATTATTATTTGTTTTAAAATTCCAAGTTGTTTCGAATACCTAATTATGGCATTCTCTTGCAAAGTGTCCAACTTCGTCACATTTGTGACAAATGACTAAATCGACTGGACAATCGCGTGCAATATGGCCCGATTCATTGCATCTAAAATTTTATAATTAATTTTGAAAACAAGGATGTTTTAATGTAGGGATAGGTAGACTTGGAGTAAATTAAAAATTGAAATTTAGTTTTATTCTAAAATCAACTTAAAATAATAACGATCTCGATTAATAATTTTCTAATTTATTTATTTATATTTTTATTACAATATTTAAAATGTTAAAATATTTCACAAAAAATAATTATTAAAAAAAATTAATTTTTTTATTAATTAATATTAACTTTATGAATTTAATTATAAATTAATAAAAAATAGTTTACACGAAGATATTATAAAACGTTTATTTTGTGTTTATATTATTTTTTAATATTCAATGACTATAATTACATAAAATGATGTTTGAAATAATAAACTTGCAGTTTATCCAGTCACCGTTATTTCTGATTAACGCTAATTAAATAAAAGAAATCTTAAAAACCAAATCTAAAATAGCCATTCGGTAAACCTCGCTGCAAATTTATTAATATCATGATTATACAAATATCAACAAATTTGATAAAATGTACCTAGCTTACAAGTAAGACTCATGAATTAAATCAGAATTCATTGTTCCATTATTAATGAACCCATCTCAATTTTTGTTTACCACAGATTTCCCTTACCCGTACACTCAATTTATAATCCTACTTGTAACACACAACACGACGGTTCGGTCCACTGTTATTACCATAACTATTAGAGCAGTCTCTTGCCAAATGACCTTTTTTGTTGCATTTATAGCAAAGTCTATCATCTTCAATCGCAGACGTACAATCTCTAGCCAAATGATCTTTACCGTTACATCGATAACAGCTTTTAACAACAGCTTCAGAACAATTTTTCTGAATATGATCACTACTACCACAATTAAAACAACCGTTTTGATTATTTCCCAAAGTACAATCCTTAGCAACATGACCTTCTCTACCACATCGGTAACAGTTGCCTCTATTGTTCGATCTTGAGCCACCTCTGTCACGACCTCGAGGATTGCCACGAGATCTACCACCTCTACTTCCACCTCGACCAACGTTCCGATAACCAGACCCACTTCCATCTTCATTAGGACAATCTCGAGCCATATGTCCTATTTCCTGGCAATTGTAACACTCAGTCATAACTCTAAATATTATATTAACGATAAACTAGAATATCCGCCATGTTGAAATTATAAAAAACTAATTAAGTCAATATAACGAGTAAAAATAAGCTATTATATGCTTTAAAAGTAAAATTCAATCAGTGTTCCGTCTTTAATAACATACCTTTCTCAAAACTTCCAAAATATTCGCAAACCCCTAAAATTTCAAATTTGTATTATTTATATTTTATATAAACAAACATATGATAGATATTATCAAAACATTACTAATGATTCATATAAAACAAGCTGTAACTAAAATATAATTTTATGAAAAATCAAAATTATAAAAGAGTTATATAGCCTACTTATTTTGTTTTCATTTTTAACAAAATTATAGTGAATTGTATTGCTTAAACTTACAAATCGCTTTTCCAAGTACAGTAAAAACATACCTTATAATTATAAATTAGAGACAAGTAGCTAAACTTTTGTGAGTTTCTATCGAAAAACTTATATTTATAAAATATATCTTAAATGAATTTATTTGATTTTTCTTAGCATTTGGTTTTGACAAGACGATTTTTTAATAAATTTCATTATAAGTACTACTAATATTTTTCCTTTAAAATTACCGGTGACTGCGTGAACGTGTTGTTGAAAAATGGAATTTATAATCATATTTATTTTATAAAGAATTTTGATAATGATAACAATAATTATGCTAAGAATAAATTATTATAATAATTGTTGAAAGTAAGACAGAAAATGAGGTTCGAATACTCAAACAAAGGTATTTTACGACTCAATTACTGGTGCCACTAATAGCGAATTTAATAAATTAATTTTTAAAATATCTTATAAAATGCGATAAAGTATTTATGATATATAGTGTTTAGATTGCGCGTTTCGGTTTAAAGCTAGACAATATCTCTCTCTCAGTGAGTATATATATATATATATATATATATATATATATATATATATAGAGGTGATACAA
>JBBMOY011151549.1:0-10267 GCA_037951405.1 Platydemus manokwari
TAACTATAAGCCATAAGAAAGATAGTTATTAAAATTTTCATTTCAAATAGCGAATTAGCTATTGAATTAGAAATCCTACCCGAGGCCAGCATTTCGTTTTATTGGTATTATCGGAATCAATATCATTGTCGTATTGTCTCCACGTGTAATACACACTGCCCAACATTCCATTGATGAAAACAATATCGAAATCTTTGAAATGTGAAACAGATCTACAATCGATTTTTCCAATAATTGAAATTGAAAAACCACCAATTTACTTCTGATGATCTAGCAGGAAAATGTCTGGTGTGAATATGGTGACCTGATTTGGAAGATCTTTCTTTAATTGTGATATGTTTGATATTACTTTGACAACGTTAAGATTGAGAACAATATTGTCATTAACAACCCACGATTTGAGCAATTTATTCACATCTGAAATATATTATATTGGTATATCAAAAATATAAAACATTATAATCTTCAAAATATATATTTAACAATGATATTTACAATGTTGAAGTAATTAGATCGAAATATGGAAACAATGAAAATAAAATCTTTATTCTTTTGGCTAATTCTTATAAATATAATTATTATATTTTGTCGAAAACCATATCTTATTATTACTTATCGATTATGCACCCCCGCGAGATTCAATCCGTTCAACGGAAACTACGGTTAAAAAAAATATTTTCCCAACATTGATGAAGATGAAATAATTATTTGCGTTCAATTTTTAATGAATTTTCATAAAAAGAACCTCGATAGGTAATCGCCATTGGTAATATAATCTAATCCGTAAACACGAACATGGGGTCAATTAAGCCATAAAGCTTCAACAATAATCAAAGATAATATAGTTAATGTCATTCGAAATATATAAAATTAAATATGAAGATGACTTCCACCAATTTTGTCATTTTTATACACCGAATTTGGATCTAGGTATCAGAACTGAAATGATACAAGTATGAATCCGATCGACTGACTTTAATAAATCTCACACCACTGGTAAATAATTAATAAAACAATGTCTATCGATCTGTGACGGATATTATTAGTATTCATTCTATAAATAGTGATTGCGCAATAAAGCAATATCAAGAAAAGGTTAATTCAAGTGTCCATATTCTAATACAGATGATTTCGATATCAAATAAGATTTCAAAATTCAAAAAGGCCAGATGCTAGAAGAATCCTTCAACATTAATTAAACCTTGAAATGTTAATCATTGAGTGAATGAATCCAAATAAATAAAGTGACAGAGTTAAGACTAAATAACAAAAAAACCCATAAAATAAATAGATTATAATAACTATTTGATAATTGGGAATGGTGAAAAATCTTTTAGGATCAAACAAAATTACCATCAAGCGGATTCATTTTAAATTTTACAAGGTAATAAATCCATGGATTGACAGTTCTTTATCGAATAATTGTTATGGTGATAAGAAACCCCACAGATCATGGGTGAATAAAAAGTGATTCATTGATTGATTTGCTTCTAATTAATGTTCTCAGTGTTCTGAATCCATATCAATATGCGATATTAAACGAGTTCAATTGAATCTACCACCGATATTCTCACGACAATCGACGATATTTTCTAATAAACGGTAACTAATTATAACCCGGAAATACAAAAGACAGTCGAGAATATTTTATGTGCTTATGACGATGTGTGGTGTGTTTATTTCCTGCATATTCCAATAATCACGAATGACGACTATGTTGATCGACAAATAATTCAACTGAAAAATTATTTATGTGAAACTCACAATGTAATTTAAAATCTAAATCAATCGTTTGCGAATTTCGAAAGCACAAATTCTCAATCTATTCCAGATATTTTCATTCTGATAAATTACTCGAGTTTCCTTCTTTGTTGAGAGATTTCCCAATTCATTAATTCTAATGATCAAAAATAAAAACAATGCTAACGCTATAATTGTTGACGTCACGGAAAATATAATAATTAAATTGGGAACAAATTATTTATCGATTATTTATTTCTCGAAACCTAAAACTTCTATATTGGATATATTTGGCATATTTATTTATCAAATTGAGAAATCATCTCTGCCCGACTGGAGGAATGATAATTGACAATCGTAAGCCAATAAATCATTCATTAATGAAAATATGTCGTTGGGGTTTCAGATATAATAAATCAGATAATAATAATTATTATCAATATATTCACTTTTGCCAATAGATAATCTCTCCAAAAATTCTTTTCTCGTCAATCAAAATGAATCAAGAATTCCTCAATCAAATATAGCTTCATTGTCAAGAGAAACATTATCTATACGTTTAATAATATCGACCATCACATAGATTGCACTATCCTCTTTATTGGACGTTATATTATAATCAATAATTGAAAGAGAAAATTAAATTGTGAAGATACACAGATATTCATGTATTGTTCGAGAAATTTTTCATTATTCTACACTATTTTCAATCCTTTACAAAGATTACAATCCAACATCATCATATCTAAATTCGATATGTTGATAAATTATCCGATTCAATCAATAGAATATCAGAAAATATCCCCTTGAATATATTTTTTGTCTATAATTGTTCTAACAGTATTAATTTATTATGTTAACTATTTCATTTTAGAGTTCATTGAAAGCCACAAAAGTATTATCATTTCAATCGATATTGAAAACTTGTATATTCATATTTATGTGTGACCTTGTCAATAACAGTGGGTAATAATCAATAATTAATTCACAATGAATAAAATATATTTCATATCTTGTCATCATAAAATTGGGAGAAACTTGAACTATCAGATTTATGGGTTTTTTATTGATCTATTTGAACAAGAACAATCAATATAGATATTTTCAAAAATATTTTATATAAAAATTTATTTGTATGTCAAATTGATACGAAAAAAAATATTATTTAATTTGTTAATATTTCAATATAAATTGTGTATTATCAAAGTGAAAAATAAAATCATTAAATATCGAAAAAATTAATGAAATAATAATAATGACTATCATTATTATTAAAAAATATTACACTAAAAATGTAAACATTTCATACCCAACATAAACAAAATTGGAATTATATTGATTCCAGATTTTAAACACGATTTTATTGATTTACCATGGTAACAGTCCGATTATGGTGAATAATCTAATATCGTTGGCAACTAGAATGTTACAATGGATACGCTTTTAAGTTTAAAAATGATCACGTAGTGGTGGATTCAAATCAATCAAAGAATAACGCGCTAAATTCTGATATTTATAAATAAGAAATGCTACAGAGCAGTCCGATGAAGATTTGAAGGACTTGGTATTTAAAATAGAAAATCGATATTAAATGCTGCAATAAACGACTACCGGTAATTGAATGTTATGAATATTGAATAAATTTAAACTTCTAAAAACATATTGATATCCGAGAATATAAAATTCCTACCTAATACACTGATCAACCTGCATTTCATCTATTTATAAGATCTTAAAATATTAAATTATATCAATGAAGAGCTCATTGCATTAAAAGATAGTGTGTCATTTACAAAACATTTTTAATTGACCTCAAATATCAAGTATCACCGTTTATTTTTAATTAATTTATTGATTTTTCATGAAATACATCAAGAATCTTATTAGAGCTCAGAATATATTTCTTTAAATAATTAACACAAATCAGCTGGTATTGGATTCCTTCACGAAATCAAATATCTCTAATTTTCGGAAATTTTCAACAGAATTCACAGAAATCACAGAAATAACCCAAAACTACAATACAAAATCTACAGTGGAAATAATATGTCCAATAATTGGAGTGAATAATGATATCTACTTATTGGGTTCACATTCTAAATATAAAACTGCCATTGAAAATGAATTTATTAATCTATTATATTTTCAAATGTTACGGTAAATATTTTATCAAAGAGATTATATAAATCACATAAAATTATTATGACATGGTTAAGAAAATAGCATAAAATTGATATCAACTCATTTTGTGAATATGATATAAAACGTTCACTAATCCAGTTGAAGGACATTAAAATGTATATAAAGAGTAATGAGATCTTAGTCTTTTATTATTTGTTTATTAAATGCGTATAAATAATCGTCGATTTAATAAAAATATCTCATCAATTCTAATCGATATTTCTGTACTTATTTTTGAATTCGTTTTCAAAGGGGACACATTGATTTTGCGCGTTAATGAGGAAATCTTAAGATGATGAATCGGTTTTGTACTGCTATATTCATCAATATCGAGTAAGGACTTCGAGTCTAATATTTAATGTTTCATCACACTGACTATCACTCACAACTTATCCGTGAATACCTGGTGTAATTGCGCTTTGGCTACACACATCATAAAAAATCAATTCAGAAAATTCTATATTAAATAAATCAATAAAGGAACACAATTAAAAAACCAGGCATTAATTAATTCAAATAAATACTACAGATTTATTAACATTTACAAAAATATTTATCTACCACAACTATAAATTCATTATAATAATAATAATATAGCTGGCTTACATTCATTCTGAATCAGTTCTAATGATTCTTTCTTCTGAGAAATGTTTGCTAGAACCTCACTTAATGTCATGCTTGCATCATCTGTCAACAGTGCATCAAAACCATAATACAAAATTAGATCTTGAAGCATAGATAAACCATTCTGTGAAACGAATTTACCCAGAAATAGTTCGTTCTTAAATCGATAATATGTTATCCCGTGGATTATTAATGTAAATAAGTTTACTTTTGTGTGAGCTGATAAATTGTTCAATGTTTCCTCGACATTCTTTCGAAAATTTACTTTTCTATTATTTAATTTATCTAACAGAGTAAAAGAAATAGACTTTTTGAGAGTTTCTCTGGGATTTATGAGATTTATCTAGAAAAGAAGGTCGATACATTATATGTATATATGATGAGCATAGTGATTATCGGTGTTAGATGATAATATAAGATGTAATGTAACAAATAATTCCTATAATAAACTGTCATAAAAATATTTTAAAAACATCTATCAAACCATCTTTTATGTGTTATAATCAATTACAGTACACAACGGTTAGTGAGTGAATCTTCAAATATTAAGACAAATTATTCAATACCTGCTACTGGGAAAAAATATGTTTAAAAAGTATTGGACAAAAAAGTACACCACTGTTTATTGTCACACAATCAATGTTCCATAATATAATCTAGACAAAGAGTTTTTTTTGCTTTTGCTCAATACAGTTAATATAGTATTATGAACAGGATTATAGTTACATTTATGGTTTATCATAATCTTCACGTTCATTTAGATATTTTTTAAAGCTGATTTTGGTATTATTCAATATTCGTATCATATATAGTTGTTTGGTGTTTTCAGCCATTTCATTCTCGAAACATTTGTGACCGATCAAAATAATATATAATAATTCCAACACAATTTTATAAATAAATTCAATTTGACAACGAAAATATATGCACCGATATTAATAATAAATCGCTTAATGAAACATTCTACTCATAATTAACTTAAATCACTTATATTGTTCTCACAATCAGCTTATTTTAGTATATTCATTGGTGTAAAATTAAACCTTCGAAAAGAATATACTATATTGCGTTACTTTGTATATTCTTAGTCATATAATAATCCACAGAATCAAACACAACAGTGAATATTTCATGGATTTTCTCTCATTATATCATTGATTATACCAATCCAATATTTTCCATATTAATTAATAACGGTTATCGTGTTCAATACGAGATCGAACATCGAATCCAGTTATCTGCTTAGCTGTGAGATTTTACCAGACACTTATATTACGAATATCCAGTGGGAAATGCTCATTTTTATGAAATACCTTTGGTAGAATAATAAAAGAAAATAAATTATAGGAAACCAGTAACACCTGTCGAAGAGAAAAATAGGAAATGAATCAATATTCTTGTTAGTTAGAATGGATTATAAATAGAAAGAAAATTAGACAGAACTAATAAATGGCCAATATCTCAACTATGCTTCTGTAAAATTTTTTAAAAAACCCGATCTTCATTGTCAAATAAAGCCAAGACAATATATTTTTCGTAACTTCAATGTTCTCAATGATTTATTGGAAATATCGTTTACATGATCGACAAACATGTATTTCGTAGAAAATTTCAAGTTAATAAAATAAGATACACAAAAGTATATTGAACACAGAAATTCTGCCATGGAATTGTTACTCCACACAAGTAAAGCTTTTAACGATTAAATCACCTATTTTATTAAATAGAATTAGCCAGCACGCTGTAACGCTGATGAAGGAGGAGTATAGAGATGTGTTCGAGTTGTTATGAAGCCAATCTTAACATTAATGAAAATAGCGACATTTAGAAAATTAATTTTCAAATCTTAAAATAGGGCTTATAAATGGGCATCTTATATACTGTTGAATGTAAAATAACATTGAAAAAAAACGAACTTTGGCACCTTAAACCCTTTAAAAATTTACATGCCCATTGACCAAAATTTTAATTCTATAAAGCACATGATCTTACAATGACGCAAGCCCGTCGATTGACCAATCCCATATCACAAAGATTAAAATTCTAGAAATATAGATCCCGAAGATCTAGTTAATATTTTGCTTTTGATGATTTCCAAATCTATTCATTGATTGATTTATATTATAAAATTCCGTCGACTTATTAGTATCAAATAGGATCTCGAATCCATCATTCCACAATTCATCTATTCGCATATTCGAGCATACCTCATTACACAATTTCATTACATACAAGACTCACTCAAATTCAATTGATTATATTATACTAACAGTTCAATCATCGACATTCGTGAAAAAACACTATAATTTTCAATAAAGAAAAAATTGGAGACATTGTTGTTCATTATTGGAATCATGATTTACATTCTATGTTGAAACAGTTGACGAGAAAATACTCAATCTATGAATTGTTTTTTAATATTTCGATGACATTGGAATGTTATTGAATAAATATATTTTTTTGGAATATAATCACTAAACAGCACATTAATCCAATCGATAACACAGTTTACCTTTAATATTAATGAATAATCTAATGAATATATTTATTTTGAATAAATTTTTAAATATAATCACTAAACAGCACATTAATCCAATCGATAACACAACCCACCTTTAATATAAATGAATAATCTTCATCGGTATAAAATATTCATATAATCTATTATTCATTCATTGTTAATTTTAGCATTATTCCCCCACATACTGGTTTTAACTTGTTTCACATTCTCGTGAATAATTTACAATACTTAATTTGATCAGAGAATTTGAAAAATAAAATATTTTTTGAAAAATTGCAAATCGGGCGAATAAAATAATGTTCTAATCATTGGAAAATATATAATCAAAGATAATAATGGTTAATTATTTATTAATTCGTTACTTTTTAAACGAAGGTTCTCTCTAACATGATAAATAAAATTTTCAATTTCATAATATCGATATCATTTAACGAGTCCAGTTATTTCCACAAACATGAAATCACATGAAACCAATACTATTGAAGAACTTCAAACGGTATAAGGAAATATAAATAATATAAAATCAAATTGTCGGCACTATTTAAAATTATCAGTCTGTTTTTTAATCAAATATATAAAACAATATTCACACAGTAGCATAAAAGCATTCGACCATATTCTGACTTGTAATCCACTCATTAAATTTATCAAAAAATATATCAATTATCAATATATTTGAATAAAAATCCATTAAATTAAAATATTAATTAAAGTTTTAATTATGTATTTAATAACATTTTTCTTCAAATATCATTCATTCAAAATTCCTACAGACATTGGCAGCGCATTGTTGATAATGTGGGTGGTGAGAAATTTTGTTGCACATAAATAAAAAGTTATGCTAGTACTGAAATAAAAGATGTGTTTTGAAAATCAGATTTTATAATAATATATTTCAACAGTTTTTGTAATAAAATAAATAAATTAGAAAGATACAAATTCAACATGGTAATTATTATTAAAGATTATAATAAAATATATTTTGATTAAAGTAATCGGGATATCAAAATGAAAAAAACAATTCATTGCTGATACTAATAGATCCTTTACGGTAAAAGAAAGAACCAATTATTAGATTGGCACATAAGCCAATTAAATTTTTAATTAAAATTTAATTAAATTTAACGGATTGTAATTATAATACAAGGTGGCCCAAAAATAGGTTTACAGTTATCACGTATTTGAAGTTCGACACTAGAAAAGCGGGAAATTCGTTATATCCGTTAACATAAACAATTCAGTCTCTCAGATGCTCAAAATAATCTCCTTCAACATTGCAACATCCTTCAAATCTCTCCAGGACATTCCGACACACACACACCTTAATAACTGTAAACCTACTTGTGGGACACCCTGTATAATGATAATTCTCATAATTATTGTTAGGCCTTAGCTGACATCATAATTTTATTTACAATATTATATTAAAAGTATTAGCTAATATTTGAATTAAATTTTTCATTTATTATCACTTAATCCGATCTGAGACTTTATTAAGAAAATTTTCTCAACCTTGAAATTCCTGGAACTTTTCTAACTAGAAATAAAACCTCAAACGATAAATAAAATTGCTTTCGTTTCTCAAAATTCTTTATTGGAATATCCAAAGTAATTATTTTTATGAATATTTGTCATTTTTGATATATTAACTCGCTCCATACCATTGGATGTCTGAACTCTTCAAATGCTACAAACCTGGGCTGCACTTGAATTTTTAGGACTTTTCCCATAATTTCAACACTAAAAAATCACTGACCAATCATAAGCAGGTTTTAGCTGCGGGAGAGGGGTTAAATTGAGTGTTCCAGTGCATTTGGAGTTTGGATAAAAACATATCAATTTATAGATTATTTTTGTTTTATAGGAAATAAAATAATAAAATTTATCAGCAAAACACTTCCATAATGGATTAGATCGTGAAAAACTCTACTAATGTTGACAGTACTGATGAAAATATAAAATTCACATATCTATACATATAGAAGTCCGTATATGTTCATACATAATCAAAATAAGGTAACCTATAGAGCTATTCGAGTTGAGCATTTATAAACATTGTCAGTGTTTTTTGGTATAAATAATCATATCTTGTTTTAATTGAATCAAATATTTGACCTCATAATATGATATAGATTAATATGATTATTGTTACTCGCTCCGATTTGATATGTTGATAAATAAAACCCGCACTTTTAACCTGTTTTAAAAATGGTAAATTTTCATATCTAGTATTTTTTACAAAATTATATAAAGTTCTACCTTCATAAGAGGTTAAATGAATGCCAGCTTCTTCAGCATAAGTATTTTCTTGTAATATTTGTTTTTGTTTTGATTTGTTAACTCTTCTTTTATGTTCTCAGTCTCCACGCTAGTTTTCTTAGATTATTTTGCTTGATTCATTGCAGTTGCAACTCCTACAGCAATACTTCCTGATCCACTTAAATACGCCATAATTGCTTGTAATGCACTTAATAACGAAAAAAACCCACCTTCTTTTTGTTTCTTATAGTCTTCTTTATTTACTATCAATTTGATTAATTTGTCAATAATTTCTTTAGATATTTTTATTTTTTCCCATCATAGTTAAATGATTTAGGTTTCCCAGTTTTTATAATTTTTTTTTAAGTTTTTCATCATTCATTTTTAAAAAAATAAAATTTAAAGAACTCATTAGTTCCGGATTGAAACCATCTTGACACTCTTAATTGATATTTCAGCAGCTTTTTCTTCTAATATACAAGAATAACCGTCACATTTAAATCAGGATCTTTTTCAATTTTTATTGATAAGGTACATTCATTTGTTATTAAGTTCTCATCTTGAGCACTAACATCAAAACAAAACATTGAGTATGACCGTTAAGAATTTAAAATATTTAATTGAGGTTTCTTTCCAAATTCTTTATATAAATAAGCTAAATAAGGTTTTATTTGGTTATTATTTGTGATATCAAATTGCATTTTATTCATTGGATAATTAGAGTTATTTAATTTTACTCTCAATGATTTAATTTTGTTATTACAAATTATCTCAACAAATTTCGAGTCATTTTTATTATAACTAATATCAGATACTTTGAATCATACTAGTATATATTGGGGTCTATTTTTTAATAAACCTACTTACCAATTATATGTTGATCCCTTTAGAATACTAACAAAATTTAATAATCTATTTAAATAATTCACTTGAATGGGTTTA
>JBBMOY011151660.1:0-10267 GCA_037951405.1 Platydemus manokwari
CATGTGTCTCACTAATTTTAGTTAACCATATTTAAAAATACTGTTTGTCCTATGTAACCAATCAGTTATTCTATATAATTAAACTTGTACATCATTTTGTTAGTAATATTTAAAGGTCGCTTTATTATCAATTTAATTTCCATTTTGAATAAAATTTCAGATACCATATTATTCGAAATAAAATTTTCTGTCGATAAATTGTGCAATGATTTCAAGTAAGATTTAAATCAATTTATTATTATTTCTATAATTAAATTCAATAATAAGAATAATTTGCCAAGATAAAATCTATTTTTATTTTTATTGCATATTCAGAAAAATTAATTGTCAAATCCAGCTCAAAATATATCGAATGTAAATATGAAATTCAAAATGAAATTGGTCAAGGTGGTTTTGGAAAAGTATTTAAAGCAACTAAAAAGAGAAATGGAAAACCAGTGGCTTTGAAATTTGTAATGAAAGATAAAATATCTGAATATTGCTTACATGAAGTAAAATTGTTATTCTAATTGTTTTAATGACATCAATATCAATGTTTAGAAAACTAATCAAAAAATTCCAATAGAGATTGCATTATTGGCACAATGTCAAGGAATACCTGGAGTGATTAAATTACTAGAAGTAGTTGAACTTGACGAATATAATGCTTGGTGTATTATTATGGAACGCAATCCAAATTCCATTGATTTATTTGATTTTATCACAAGAAATGTGAAAATTCCAGAAGATATTGCAGTTTTGATTTTAAATCAACTTCTTCATACTCTTATTGGCTGTCACAAAGCTGGTGTTGTTCATAGAGATATCAAAGATGAAAATATACTTATCGATATCGACACAAAAGAAATAAAATTAATTGATTTCGGGTCAGGTCATTACTATCATGAAGGAGAATATTTTGATTTTAATGGTATAATTTATTCAATTCAATTCAAATATATTTCAGTTTTTTTTTAAAAATTTTAATCAGGTACATCAATTTATAGCCCACCAGAATGGATCGAAAGTAAACATTATTTTGTCAAACAACTAGAAACTTGGGAAATAGGAGCTTTATTATTCAATATGATTACTGGAGATATTCCCTTTAAAACATGCAAAGAAATACTCAAAGAACCTATTTTATTCGATTCAACATCTGTAGAATGTCAAGATCTGATTCTATCATGTCTGTGTAGAGATAGACAAAAACGATTGGAATTAGATAAAATTCTAAGTCATAAGTTATTCCAAAAATATCATTTATCTATTGGAATCGAAATATGACTAGAAAATCGTAGTCATAACAACTGTTTTGTTGTAAATATTTTTGAGAATAAAAATGTATTTGTAAATATATTCGAATATATTTCTAATTATCATTATATATTATCATAACTGATAAAATTGACAAATCTAACTCAATCAATAAAATTCAAATAATCAAATAAAAAAACAATAAAAATCTGACATGCATTTATTTGCAGTAACAATTATTATATAGTTGCATACAATCGATACTAAATAAATTGTCTGAACTTATCTCATTGTACAAGATAATATCAAACAAATCTTCAATGTTGATTGTCTTATAAAACATTATAGTAACTCTTTAAATAAAATATGTTCTAAGAAATTGTAATCAATAAATGGTATCAATATGATCTGTACATTGCTATCACAATTCCTCTTTTACACAATTCAAAACCTAGTAACTTAAAAATGTCGAAAATACTTCAGTTTTATAGCGGCACTTTGAAGTATAAGAAAATAAATTTCAGTCAATAATTCAAAGAGAAATAGATATATAAGGTATAGAGTTCCGGAAAATAATTGCCTCGGTTTAAAATTTCTACATGGACATTGGAGAGAACGGGGGACTGCCAACAGTTCCACCAGTGTGCCTTGTTCGTCTGGTGCGATTACGAATTATTTGAAGCATTATAAGTTTTCGTAAACCCATTCTTTCACCAAGAGCCACTATGGCTTTTTTGTCGTTGGTTAATTTAACATTAAGTATCTCTATATTGGATGTAAACCAACACATTTGGGAACCACTTTCTAAATTCCAAACTCTCATCGATCCATCCCAACTTCCAGATACAATAATTTCATTGTCCAATGATATGACAGCACTTAGAACCTGAAAATATATTTTTTCGATTAAAATTAATAACAACAACAATTAATAATAGTCTCGAGACGCATAAATTTTATTTCATCTCTTATTGAAAGTGATTATTATTAATTAATAATTATAATTATTTAATAATAATATAATTAACAATATAATAATATCTTACATTAAAGACCCTGGTTGAATTCATTGAATAATTTATTATTGTTAATCATTAACAAATATTTATATTAATATTAACTTTGATTTTCAATTAATCAATATTTTTCAATGTTTATCTTATTTTGTTTCATTTTCATATTTTATTACTATCATATAATTATTTATTCAAACCATATTTACTTACAAACAAATTCAATCATTCAAATTCTATGAATTTCATTTCTAAATTTGATTTCTCTATTTGGATATATAGATTGATAAATTTGTTTTGCATTGATATTGTTTTAATTTTTTAATCAAATTGTTATTTGCAGAAAATATTAAAACTATCTACATAATTCATTGAAAACACGTGTACTCTGAAAAATATTGAAAATGCTTAAAATAGAAAATATAGAAAATTGCTCATTGCTTGTTGAAACAATGATTTGATTTTTTAATATCACAAATCAAACATCATAATTTCAGGTTTTTAATTTTGTCAATTTTAATTTATTTTAAATTAGCTAGGTAAAAGAAAATAATCAATTTTAAATACAGGATGGTTTTTGAAATGGTCCTGATGATAATTGATTATCATCATTATTAACTATCAAACTTATCCGCATTATTAGTCATAGCATAAACAGTAATGGTGATGAACTTTGAAATTATGTCAAAATATTGAATATCTTATGTAATTATTGACAAAATCATTTATATATATACATCATCTGCATGGCCTTCAAGACTGTGCATCAATCTCTCGTCAGCCATTGTGTAGACATTTACTGTTTGGTCTGCGCTGCCTGTCACTAAATATTCTCCATTCTTTGAAATAGCAATGCAATTGATTGCATCCTTATGGGGAGTCAATTTTGTTTGTGTATTACCTTCCAATGTAGCATGAATTAATATTTGACGAACTGGTTTTGCAGTACGTAGATTCCAGATTATAAGTTCACCTTTTTTGGTTCCTAAATTTGTATCAAATTTTATCCATATATTTAAATATTTTTTTAATTTACCAGTTATTGCCTCATCAGTACCAATAATTTCAGTAGCAACCACTTTAGCGTTAAATGTAGCCAATAATGGTTGAACTATCACTCCATTAGGATAGGAGGCCATGAGATCAAATACCATGTAATGTGCTTGATCATCAACTCCAGTGAAACCAGCAACAACCATTCTATCATTATGGGAAATTTTGAGAAACGTAATACCCTCGTGATTCATGAAATCTGGTGGTTGATAATAAATTTCTTTTACCGGTTGATTGGCTTGTAAGTCCCAACATACTATTGACATACCACCATCATGGGATTCGCGATTGATGATCATATGATCAGAAGAATTAGTGATACATGATGCTGAACACATTATATCTAATGGCATGGCAATTTGTGCACCAGTTACAAAATCCCACATCTAATAAAAATCAAATCAACACCGGCATTAATATTATTTTTTAAATAAATTAGAATTAAACATAGAATTAAAATTAACTTTCAAATTAAGGCCAAATTAAATTTAGAAAAAGACATTGTTGGATTATGCTCTATAACAAAATGAGGAAGTGGATTAACAAAAAAGAACTATTCCATAATTTACAGAAGGATATAAGTTCAACAAAAGAAAGCAATCTTTCATATAAGTTTTCTTGACATTGATGAAGCTTTTCCATCTGGAGCATCAAAGCTATCTTTGGGGATTTGAAAAGATTGTGTGCATCTGAGGAAGTCAAAACAATAATATACAGAAAATAGAGTAATAGTAATAACTCCTTAAGAATCCAGTAAATATGTAGGGATGTCTCTTATTAATGCTATTATTTAACATTGTAAATAATCCACTGATAATTAAAATGGATCTTTGTCCAACTGGAGAATTAATGCTGGAAAACTACAAAATTTGATGTCTAGCATATATGCATGATATTGCAGTTGTCGCTAAAGAATGGTGTTCAGGAACAAGTAGACAGTGCATGCATATTAGTGGAATAATTAGGACTTATGCTCAAGCTATCCGCATCTCCTAATCTATTGAAAAAAAGTATGCACAAAAGTTTAAGATGAACAGAAAGACTATAGGAATAGAAAATTGAATACTGAGAGATAACATTTCGCTAAATTTTCACAGTTCAGTTGAAAATCTATTCTGCGATCTAATAGACAACAAAAGATTTGCAAAAAGTTATCCTCCTACCTTGGTAAAAATCAAATGCTTACAAATGCCTCATTTATAGAAAGGTAGATTTCTTTGTCAGAAAATATACCGAATTTATGTCTCTAAATTTCTCTCAAATCAATCATATTCAACTTTGAACAAATGATATGCGAAATAAAGAAGATCCATTGTACGTAAATTTGTGTTCCCACAAATAGGGATGATAAAATTAAAGAAACAGTTTTAGTATCTTAAAAAACAAACCACCAAAGATTCAAGAAAAGGCATTAAATTGCCTAAATTCTCATATTAAAGGAACAAAAAGAAATAGAAATTGATGTGAAAAGATTAAAAAAAAAACAATTTAGCATTCTAACAATAAACGTATTACAATAATGATGCATAAGATCAACGAAATTGGTCTAAGATAATTCAAAAGTTTCATACTGACGATGGAATGATATAAAAAACAATATGACAGTTAGCTCTAAAAAATAAATGATATTCCTAAACTATTGCAACAAAATTCTATGATAAATCATAATTTTAGATGACTCCATCAAATTTGAAATGGCAGAAACATCGAAAGGGACAAATCAAATTGGACAATATGATTGCACACTTTTGTGATTAGTGTATTCTATTATAGTCGACAAATAAACATGAAAGAAACTGCTGAGCTGATTTACCTGAGCGGACTGAAATAAAAGTTTTGACGCAAAAAGGAGTTACAAAAATTGCAATTATTATCACAGGTTGGAATAATTGCACACTGCAGATTATGTGACCGTTGATCATAAAATTATATTTATTTCAGATTTTTATCTTATAAGAACAAGTTTATAAGAAGGAATACTGTAATCATTATAATTGTAGATCTGCAAGGGAATCAATCACATGTTGATTTTTAGAATATTTAATAAATTTAGAATATGAAATGATAAATATGTACTTGTAATCTTTTCAATCGGTGATGCTCGGAAGACTCTGTTGACATTTCGTCCATGACTAGACCAACCAATATCTTGTCACCGCAAGCTAAATGTAAGTCAGTGCAGCCTATCTCCATTCCATCCATGACTTTAAATAATTCCCCACTCTGATTAATACAATGCATTAATATCCTTATACTAACAATCCAATAAACATACTTGCATATCCCAAATCTGAGGAGGGCTATTTGCCGATCCAGTTGCGGCATATCTGGAATTCTGACTTAAAACACAACAATCTACTTTCATTTCTTCGCCAGCAAATACATTTGGTCGTCCATCAAAATCGGTTTCATGATGCGTTGTATCAATTCGCATAATTGATCCTTGACCAATAGTTCCGAATCTGTTAATAAATGGTTTAATAAATCAAAATAATTCAGAATATATGTTCACCTATCAGTGACATCTAGCATGTTTCCATGACCATAATTATGTCCATAAGAAGCACCACCAGTCACAGAGCGTGTTGTTCTAATGTTGTTGGTTCCCGTGTACAATAATGGTCCTCCAGGGAGAGATTGCATACTTCCACCCATGTTTCTGTTAACACTGACTCGCTCAACTCTTACGGCAGATGACTGAAAGTCCTGTTTAAAAATTATCTTATAAATTTTAAAAGATTTTTTGGCAAACATGAGAGAGTTCGAAAATCGAGAAAAAGGAAGAAATTGTCATTGATTTATGTAAAACCTACCCCATGATCCCCGTGGGCCATACCGTTAGCGTTCTAAACCGAAAGAAAATTATTTGAATTTAATTAATTAATTAATTACGGATGATAACAATGCCACATTTTCAATTTTATGACCACCGGATTGATCTAAAAATGTTTCAAATATATATTAAAACATCATCTATGCATCTACGTACACATATTGTGAGTAATTGGCGTTCCTAGAGATGATTTCATTCTGGACCAGAAACTTTTTTCTCCAGTTTTACCACCACCGGTGCTCATCGCTGATAGTTGAACAGGTGTCAGTATTTTTTGTTTTAAGGCAGCCGCTGAAGATTTTCCATGTGCTAATCCAGCACAACATGGACAACAACCAGGTTTGCATCGCCAACATGCCCATAATAATGCTGAGAACAACAACAAACCGGCTAGAAATAGACCACCGGCTAAAGGACTCATGGGAATTAATAAAGATGATGCTCCCATAATGATTGGCCCAACCCCCGAATGAACAATGGCTCCTCCTCCAGTACCAACCCCTAAATCATTTAATATAAAATTAATACTT
Organism: Platydemus manokwari; assembly: GCA_037951405.1. Classification (NCBI taxonomy): domain Eukaryota; kingdom Metazoa; phylum Platyhelminthes; order Tricladida; family Geoplanidae; genus Platydemus; species Platydemus manokwari. The sequence goes on from JBBMOY011151660.1 coordinate 6,666, forward strand.
CAACAAACTATCTTACCGGGGATAAATATTGCTGGACCATTCCATACAACACCTCCATGGATTCCTCCCGGTACGAGGTCTGGTAAAGGTTTTTTAACTTTTTGAGGATGAATTATAGACAAATTCAACGTAGGCATTAAAATGATTTTAACATGTCCCTTTTCTTCTACATTTGTATTAATTCTTCCTGATCCGTCAATTAATTTATAGCCATTCCATTCGAAACCTGTAGATTTTATAGATCAATAACTCAGTCAATTTTCTTGCACAATAAAAGAAATATTTTAATGAATCTGGGGTTAATGTTACGAAGAGTTAATTAAATCAAATAAAAATAAGGTCTTAAAAACTCACTCCGGTTACCAAGTTTTAATGGAAATCCTAAATTAGAGTAAATAAAAAGTCTCGAATTTTTATATCACATTTTAAGCTTTTCTTTCAAACCAATTCGTAATTGTGATTGCTTTCATTCAAATTGTTATTTTATTGGCCAGAGTTCTATTATATTATTATAATATTGTTATCATTATTATTGTTATGGTTTTATTACATTATCATTATTATTACGGTGTTATCATATTCTTATCATTATTATTCTGCTATTATTATATTAATATCATTATTATTATGGTATTATCATATTAATATCATTATTATGATAATTATTATTATGGTTTTAATTACACAATCATTATTTTAATTATAGTATTATTACATTATTATCATTATTTTTATTATGGTATTATTATATTACTATTATTATTATTCTTAATTTTATTATGATATTATTATATTATCATTGTCATTGTTATGGTATTATTAAAATAATATTATTATTGAATTATTATATTATTTTAAACCCGTTGCTTTCAAGTAAATTTAGATTTCATGATATTTCCAAAACGTTAAGTGAAATCTTTTGTTTGAAATTGAATGATAAGAATAAAATGTAAATCCAAAAACATATTTATTACTAATATCGGATTGGAACAGGTATAAAATGAAAATTAATAAAATTATTTGATAATATAAAAAATATATGAACAAACCTCCTAAAGCTCCTTGGAAAAACTTTTTGAAAGTCGTATCAGCACCTAATATGATTCTCTTGTGTACTAGACTACCATCTTTACCAGTTAGATCTTATGAATTATCAATGTCAATTAATAATGAACGAAAATTAAATATTTCTAACCTGATAAATTAAAAGATACCGTTTTTCGTCCATTTATGAAAAATACAATATTATTTCTATCTCTTTCGAATCTGATAAGATAAGGATTTCCACTATCTAAACGTTGACCTTCAGAAATGAGTTGCAACATATTTCTGTCATCTCGTAAATACAATTGACCTTGAATCTAATAAGTGAGACAATAATGATTTACTTTAAATAAGTACAATGATTTACCATTTGAATTTCATAATATCTCCCACCTTCAAGTTCAAATCTGACGACTGGATTATCTGGATAATTTTTGGTTTGCATCAAAAATTTCATTTCGTCTTTATGTGTTGGTAATGAAGGTATTATATTATAAATCAAATAGCCTCCATAACTGTATTCTTTAGGAAATATTCCATAGGTCTCTAAATAAGACAATTATTACGATCCCTTGTAAAAATTGGAACGATAATTATAAAATTAATAAAATATTATTAATATTATTATAATTCAGATTTAAATATAATTATCTTATAACTTACTTTCATTACATTTGAATCCAAAATACCCGGTATGTTCACATTGACAATAAGGAAGTGAATCGATAATAATACAGATTCCATTATTATGGCAAAAATTGACGGGACATGATACAGGTTTATTAATAATAGTTGGTATTACAACAATTTTCACTTCACCTTTCCGACTGCCACGTCCATCTTTGATATGTTCAATATAATATTTACCGTTCCAATTAAATCCTACAAGTTTCGTTTAGTTATTATGCTTGTGATTCAAAGATTTTTCTTTACCTCCAATTCCTCCTTTAAAAACATCAGTTTCTCGATGATTAGCACCAATAATGATTTCATTATACCAGACACCGTTGGAATCCCTATCTGTCATTCCTGGAACAATACGGGATGATCGAATATAACATATACATCAAATTATTACCATAAAATGGGATGTTGACTGTCTCCCTTTGGGGACCTAATAAGTTCACCAAAACATCTCCTCTTTTCTCAACATTGACAATGTAATATTGGCCATCATTTACAACACTTTGCATTCGGTATATTTGTCCATTCACATCAATAACCGGTTTTCCGTTTTCCTGTAGATCATATGTAAAAATCTATCAACATTATCAGATATATTCACACCATTTTTAATGACCAATATTTGCCATCAACAGTTTTGAATGTATATATTGTTCCAGTTTTCGCGTACGTTTGAAATCCAACGGTGATCGAATCATCTGTTGATTTCACCGCAGGAACCAAAGGATATACCAAATATCCATATTTATCATGTTCGTTTAATATTCCAATTACATCTGTTCAAAAATAAATATAAATATATAAAATGATAATATTTCATCTTCCAGAAACAAAATTCAATTTTATAAAATATTGTCAATTAAGTTGAGTTTTATTTTATTTTAAAAAATAATTATTTCTAATGAGTGTTGATTATTATAATTTATTATAATAATAAATCATACTATTTCCACAATTTTCTCCAGTATATCCAGTTCGCGAACAATCACATTTAAATTGATTATTGATTACAGAACATAAACCATTATTCAAACAGAAATTAGGTGGACATTCCTTGATATTCTGACACTGACTTCCTCGAAAACCTTCAAGACATTCGCAACTGTATTGTCCATTTTTCACCATACATGTACCACCATTTTGACAATAGCCCATGGGACATTTCTTTGGAATATTACATCGATCCCCTTCATAATCCGTATTTCCACAATGACAAGTTGGATTTCCTCCTACCATTTGACAGATTCCTCCATATAAACAATAACCACTCGGACATGTTTTTCGGATTTGACATCTTAACATTTTGATCATTTTTAACAATATAAATGCATCGATATAACATTAAAAAATTCTTTTATTTCAGTTCAATTAAAACTTTATTGATATTTTCGTAAAATAATAATTTTTTATTTATTTGAAAGTGAAAAAATCGATGAGGTAAAAAACATTTTCATTACTGATTATTTGAGAATTGCTCACGAAATCTTACATGATTATCAGTCTCATAAATTGTAAAAAAGCTAGTCATAAAATCTGTTTAACACATATTTCGAAACATTGATTATGAATTTATAAAAGATGGGAAAGCGATATTGGATAAAGAAAAAATATAAATTAATAAAATAATATCAATTATTTAATCGAAAATAAATGTACACTCAAAATAAATTATTACAAATTAGTATCAAATTCTTACTAAAAAATTATCAAAACATTAATTCTCAAAAATGAACTTTGGTTATTAATCATGTATCAATAATTCATGAACATCAGATTGACATGAAATTATCAGTAATTTTACTATTATTATTATTATTATTATTATTATTATTATTATTATTATCATTATTATTATTATTATTATTATTATTATT
>JBBMOY011151771.1:0-10267 GCA_037951405.1 Platydemus manokwari
ACCGACCTGGTTAAATAAAGGAAGTGAGCAAAAGACATTGGTATCCATGTTTAACTTAAAATTTAACTCTCTCTCTTTCTCTCTTTCTCTCTAAATATATAAAACAAATTAAATAAAATAATATCTTAGTGTAGAAAAAAATTATTGATAAAGTTTTAAGATTGACTATAAAATATATAACCGTCATTATTTTTTATTGACCGAAACCCTTTAAAATCAATTATTCGACTATTTTATCAAATTGTGATCGGTTTACAGATATTTTCTGTAATCGTCCAATCTGTGCAGTCACTCTTGTCAGTTATGTTGATTCCGTAATGGTTGACCAGCTGTTCTATGTGTTCCGATATTGGAAAATCCCAGAACGTACCAGCAACAATGAAATTCCAGTTTTTGGTGCGAAAATAATTCATTAAATCATTTGTATCAAATTGTGAATATTGTGAAATACCGAAAACAAAATTTGAATTTTGGATGTGATTCTTATATTTTTCAATACCGTGATAACACTTTGAATAATCGATACATGTTCCTTTAGTTAAATATTTTAAAAATCTGTTCCGAAAGGCACCGAAACTGTTGTTTTCATCAAGAACCATTTCCATTTTTGGAAGAGCTATTAGTCTACTATTCATATATGAACCAGTTGCCATAATGATCTTATTTCTATGGCCCTTAAGGATTGGAATAGCTTGAGTTTCGTCTATAATAGTAAATATAGATGGATATCCTTTACCAAATTTATAATTTATTCCACTCAATAATTGAAACGCTGCACCACTGGTATATTCTTGGTACTATAATATTAATAAGATGTCCTGAAAATAAAATATAACTCACTAATTTTTTGTGACGATTATTGATATGCACCGTTACATTCTGACATGCAGTATTAGATGGGCATATTTCCGGAATATAAGTGACACATTGATTTAGTTCCATCGTAGTTATATCCTTTGCAATCAGCCAATGCACCGCATTTCCATGGGCATATATATGACTTCATTCTTGTAGATTCTATAGGCTTGAAAACACATGTTTTTATAATATCATATGATTGAGCATTACTATAAGTAAATAGTACAATAAAACACCAGTAAAACATTGCAAATGAAAAAATAAAAAACTGTCATGATTCATAAATGAATTTTTATTTTAATCATATTTCATTGGCTATTTGTGTTTATGGAATAATTTGGGAAAATCTATAATTCTATAATTATTACAATTTAAAAATATTGTGCGTTCGTTATTAATAAAAAAGGTTTCAAACACATTAATATTAGTCATTACTATGCTTTATATCAATAGCCATCATTTATCTTAGAAAAATTGATTAATTTCTAAAAATGCTCAAAATAAATTTAATGATTAATTCTGATAAACTAATATAGCTAGATAATATTGGAAATTTTTTAAAAATCTTATAAACAATGTGGTTTTTCAAACTTTAATAATTTTTTGGGCATAAGTTAAGAAAAAGGGTCCTTTGACCTACTTTCGTTATAATGAATTTTCGCGCACGATACAATTTTATAACTTAATTTTTATATATAATTGCTATGTTTGATTTATTCTTGTCATTCAGATAATATCTCATTTTTAAGATGTGTAATAGTGACAAAAACCAAGCTCCCATTCTAATCACAACACTTCTATATAATTATTTGAGCTTTTAATTTTAAATTTTTATAATTATAAATGGAGCTAGTTAATTAATTACAGACATGTTCAATAATATCATTTTTTATTTTTATAAAATAATTGTAAAAATTGAGAATATATCACAAATTGCTTCTAATTTTAAAAAAGGGTCCTCATAATTTTCAATAAATTGCAATTCGACCTACTTTTTATTTTTTTCTTTTGTTTTTATTTAATACTTGATTTCAAACAACTAAAATTCTTCTTAAGTGCTTAAATAAAAAACTCAAAATGTTTTTAAAGAATATAATTAAATAAACTATATAGAATTTTGCAATACACTCAATATATTTTAAATTTCATTTTAGGACTCTTTTAAAGTCTATTTTTGTGGTGGAATTAAATAGCGCTTTTACGAATATAATGTATAATTTAATAATCAATAAACTAATCAACATAAACAATGTTTTTAGACATCGAACTGTTCATCTTTGCAAGGAAAATATATTTAAAATTTAGGGAGGCTGACTAAATGTTTAGCATATTTAATTCTAATTTTAACTTACACATTAATTGATTTATGTGTTATTATTATTTTTAAATATCGACATTTTGCATCATCTCTTTGTGATGTGGGTGTATTGTGAACATGACATTGAATTTGGATCCCACTTTTGCTTTTTAAAGAATAAGCACATTTTCTGTAAAAATATCGATCATAAATGGAATAAATAAAGATAAATTTGAACAATGTATTCTTCATAATCTTACCAGTTTCTATTTGAACTTAATTTGTCAATTCGCGTTAAAAATTTATATTTGGTTTTAGTCAGACTACAGTAATTGTTGGTATAACAATTATCAGTTGCACTATGTCGCTCAATGGATTATAAAATATATATAATTCATTGGAGAAGATTCGTTCTCTATACAATATTTAAAAATATCTTCATAACATGAGTTGTTAGAAATTTCGAGCTGAATGGATTTGATATTGATAATTATAAAATGCAAAAGTTAAGATGGGTTAAACAAGTAAAAGACCTCAGAGGTTATTTAAACTCTCTCAAAGTAATTTAAATAATAAACTATAATTTTCATATATATAACTTTACAGGTCCACATCTTCGATGACATGATATGGATTGATTTTGTAAGAAATCGATTTAACTTAAACATTAACTTCTCACAAAAAGAGTAAAAATGTTCCTAGATTAAGAAAAGGAAATCATTTTTAGATTATGTGAATACAGCAAATTTTGGCGATAGAAAGGAATATTGATCTAGATAATGGATTTTATATTAATTTTACCTTTATTATAACTGCGGTACGAACAATTTATCAAAAACTCTAGCAAATAATTACAAAAGTTTTTATACAGTATATCATACAGTCTTAAATGATATTTCTTTGATGACAACACCTGCATATGGCATATGAACTCTTGTAACTCTGTATTCATAATTTTTTTTGTAATTTTACTACTTATAAACCGAAATAAATATTTGATTAAACTAGTAATGAAAAATAAAGTTATAATCAATCAAGAACAGGTAAAAACACCAGGAAAAATAGTTTTTCTGATCATTTAAGATTAAAATAAAACATTTCTTATAGATAGATAACCAAGAGAGGAGGATTAAAATCTCAAATGATATAAGTCAATGAATTTAGAAGATGTAAGTCAAATTTAATATCAAGTAAAAAACAAAACTACAATTTATCCAGAATGAAAATTACATCGAATAAAATCTCTAAGAATGGTAAATTGAACTGAAGGTATAAATACTGATACAGAATAACGCAGAAAATAAATTTGGAGCTGTGAATAAAATTTATTATAACTCAAGGAAGATTTACAAAAACCATACACTTCTATTTAGAGAAAACGTTGAGGAGATGCTTGGCAAAACAAACAGATTTAAACGAACTATTTGTACTAGAGTCAAAGCAGTTCTCTCAAACAAATTTCCTAATAAACTACCAGGATATATAAATAGTTGAATATTCTGAGAATAATAAAATAATCAAGTAAAAATATAAAAAAGATTACTGACCATCACATCTTTGTTTTCTGTCAAATATTCTTTTACACTACTTATGGAATCCTACTAGCCTGTGCTAATTAATATTTGGTGTGACGTATCAAGATAATTCAACTAGAGTAAACTCTGACGATTTTTTAATTTCGATAATTGATTAAAATTAGAAGAATGGCGATTCCACCAATGATCTGATCCCAATCATATTAATAGGTTTTGTGTATAATTCGGATAAAAATAATAATGATGGAGCAATAAAATAATGAAGCAATGATCCTAATACTTTTATTATAATACGAAATTATCAAATGTGCAATGTGAGGAATTTAAAATATATTAATGTTGTGCCCTGAAGAAAATGAACTACCGAAGTAGGGAACTAGGTCCCGCCCTATTTCGGACAATAAACTAAAGAAATGAGTTTAGATATTGCAATCGGTTTTGCAAATTAAGCCCTGCAAACCTTATCGAGCCTTGCAAGGAGATGATCAATTTGACATTAATGAAATTTACCGTTGGTATTATATTATCCAAAAGTTGAATGAATTGAAAACGCTTTGAACTTGCTCAATAGATATGGTAAATTCCAATGTTATTCCGACGATTGGGTGACGAAATCTCAAGGTTTGATGGGTTAAGATTATCCCAAATATTGATAAAGATAATTGAAGAATTTCCCGTTCGGGTAAAGATTGTTCCAATAATCGACTGAAGTAGAATAATTGTTCGCGTACTGAGCGATGATTAAATTCTGTTACAAGTTTTTAAGCTGACTTGCGGAGTCGAATTTTGCTCAGAATTTTATGTGTATTTTTCCAATTTTGGGCTGGGTTTATATACTCACATTTCTTATGGGAGTGATTACAAATTTCTCCGATAGTGATTTATTAATTTTCCTTAGTGATTAAACGTTACTAGTGCTTTAACTTTAGAAATATATTAAATCGTCATGGTAACGTGAATTAAATTTTTGAAATACCATAGAAACACAAATTTGAAATTTTCCGAATTAATTTTAGGAGTTGACGATTCATATTATTGATGTGGATTGAATATACCAAACAATATACGTGGGGGCAATTTTGAGTCATGCATTCCTTTTTATATTTTGTTTGGGTCTACCGGGTGTAGAATATAACAGTTCTCGTTAATAACCTGACTTTAAAGACAAAACAAATTTGAACAAAGTTTTATTTCAATAACAATATACAACCTTAATTTACACCGACAAGGGCCTAGCCCCTATTACAGTTTCATCAAATAAAATAAATCACTTACCAGGTCAGCTTCCAGGCTGGAATAGTGGCCGAGGGAATACTCCTGGCCGTGACTACAATTGCCTGCGTGCGTAAACGGATTACTGAAGCTCAACGCAATCTTTTTATACAATTAACGATTTATACAATTAACATTTGCAGCGTAATTTCCTACCACCGAGTTGACATGCGCAGTCAACTTCTACATTTATATCAATATCACCAGATATTGTTAAATAATTTCCTTCTAAGAAGTTTGGCTTCTTAATATTTATTTTAATTCAATATAACAAAGCATATTTTTCGAATAATAATTTTAAATTCTTTATTTATTCGAATTATTATTTATTAATTATTTTTCTCACTAATAATTCTATTTTAAAATTATTTAAAATTATATGTATATTTAGGATTAATTAATTACATTTCTATACCGAACATTATCAATCTTCTAATTGAACAAGAGGGTTTGTTTGGTTTGGTTTGTTATATTTTACTGGTTCTAGGGGTTTCAACAACCGGTATGATGACCAAGCTGCTGGAAAATAATTTGATTTTAAATTAATAATTGAGCACAGAGGAGACTGAGTTGCTCTGGGCCTGAAAATAATGAGGCGGTTATAAAAACCTGCTAATAATTTATGATAACACAATGACTGAAGATTCAAATGGTTGATATTATACGTTACAGTGACAATCTGCAATAAATTACTATAATACGATAATATATAGTCTGCGGTATGAATTCGATTTTACGCTTTTTAATGACAATCTTTAATAAATTACTATAATGTGATAGCCTATAGTCTCGTGGTATATCAATGATAAATGCGTCTCTATCTATAATGATTATTCAAAATAGCAATACAAAGTTTCAAAGTCTTTATTAATTTAGGAAACAGAAAGGTTAACAATTAATATTAAAAGTGAACACCAAAAATGTTTCAAAATGCCCCGTACCTCGTCTCAGCGATTAACAGGAAAATCCGCGCAACGGACGAAGATGTTAAATTAAATAATACGGTAGAAGTTATTATCGACAAAGCTAATTATTGAATAACAAAGTTAATAATAGCTAACGTTAAAATTAATTATTGATTATTACAATAATTATCATGAATGAGCGTTTTTAAGAAATGAATAAAAAACGTAATCTAAAAAAATTGCTTACTCCTGAATCTCGAATAAAAATGAATCCCGGAAATAATAGTCCAATAATGCAATGAATGATATATGTCCACGTATTCACACAAATAACTGATGACTTTTCTCTCATAATTTTTCTCATTTTGGTTTAGTTTAACGAATTTGGCTCACTTTGATTAATTATTTTCTCACAATTTATTTAATCAATTATTTTCCCGTGCATATTCTAATTGATCTAGTTTAACCTTATTTTATATCTTTCATATTTTTTATTATGTTTTATTTATTTTATTTTATTTTAATTTTATTATTAAATTATTTATTTATTCTTTATTTAACTATTTATTTATTCTTTTTCATTTTATTATTAACACCACCGAATTTGTTCACCTCGTTCATATACATGAATCTTATAACAAATATTCATTTCATTTATGACAAAACGATTACACTGACCCTTTTAACAAAATAATAAAAAATGATTCATAATAGTAAAAATTACACTAACTGTTTATTATTGATATCAAAACTGTTAAAAGCAATTCATAATAGCAAAAATCAGTTTATAGTTATTGATGAAGCAATTATTGATGAAGCTGCATTGTCCTCAAGCGTGCTTCTTTTGATCAGTCCATACGATGTTTTGGTATGGTAATGTGCTATGATATATGTAATGTTTTAATATGTAGGGTGCTAAAATATTTAGTCCAGTATGTACAAAAATGTTTGATCTCTATATGTCAGGGGATGTATGTACAAAAATGTTTGATCGCTATATGTCAGGGGGTTTACCCAACATCATTTCTATCACCCTTAGTACCATAAATATTTATTTTAAAATTATTATTCTTCTCAAATTTTTTAATCTCATTAATAGGTATTGGAAATGTTATTCCATCTAAATTTAATTTATCAAAATGTTTTGTATAACGACTTAGTCTATTTTGATCTTTATTGGGTTGATATAAATGAGCTAATATTGAATATATGAAACATTTGTTATCATAATTTTCTACATTTACTGTTATTACTTCTAAAAGGTATATAATTACTTCTGGATAACAAATTTATCTTTGAAATGTTTATTTTTGTTATTATGGAGGATGTTATTATGGACCAGTTCAGTCATAGAAGCTTATATAAGATATAAACTCCCAAATTCTTCTAAGATTATCTTAATTAAACCACAGCCAGAAGTTGCTATCTTAAATATGGACTTTGAAACTTTTTATAACTCGTTCCCGTTTAATTATCTTGCCTCCTGGGAAATCGCTGTTTGGCTGATTCATTGGAATTACCAACATTGGATCCTCTACATTATAGACACAAATAAATCGGCCTCCTTTTTATTGACCATGCTACGTTTTTTATTAACAATTCCCAAAAGCAACTGTGGCAAACCTTAGATAATTTATTTATTAATTTAAATGCAATTACGTCCAATATTAAAATCAATCATAGTTTACTAACTGACCTCCTCAAACAATTAAATAATACGAACTGTGGGCTTTTCGTAATACAACATAAATAAGACTACGCAGCTCATTCATCAATATTTCATTCCCCTGCATATCCAGATCTCCGTATCGATATTATTAAAAATATTAATTATTTAATTAAATTTAAATATTTTAAGTTAAATAATACCATTACATCATTTAATATAATTTACCCCATTTTAGTTGACGCAATTAAATTAATGGAAACCGATAACCGTAATCTAACCGAAATAATCTTCTATCAAATAATCAAAAAGCTATTTTAGCTTCGGACGGTTGCGCAGAGCATAATGCGTACTTATTTTTATTAACCGAGTTTGCGGCACATAAAAATATAGACCTCCATTTTTGTTGGATAGATTTCAGCGAGGCATTTCCAAGTATCCCCATGAGTTAATTTGGTTTACACTAGATAAGATGAGATGCAATATTCACTATATTAATATTTTTTTATTCATGTCGTCATCTCACTACTGCTTTAATTCAATTGCATAGGGGAATTAAGCAAGGATGCTCTTTATCAATGACTCTTTTTTTGTTTATCTATAGATTTTCTATTAACTAGTTCTTCTGAACTAGATAACCCACTATTGACTCATGATTTACCATTTTTTACCCTTGCTTATGCCGACAATATAGTAATTATAGCTAACTCTGGTGAAAACTTAGAATATAGACGTAATCATATTTATCACCTCTCCGATTCTAATTAATGCCCCAAAATGTGGTTATTTCACAAATAACCTCGCAAATAGGGTAGATTTAAAATTAGAGAGTGATTCAATCCCATTAGTTGATAGTAATAACATGTACAAATATTTGAGAGTCCCATTTGGATCACCAAAACGTACCCCTATCTCTAATACCCTAAACGGCATTATTACTGACTTTGAACATATAGTTAATTCACGATTGCACCCATCACAAAAATTTCAGTCATATAATACATTTTTGCATTCACCTCTGCTTTTTATTTTAGAATTCAACAAGTTGAAAACTACAGAACTTGATTTCCACACACTAGATCACAATCCTTTGATAAAAACTTAGATATCTCTCCAGGGAAATATTGCGAATGAATGGCTCGAAATCTACCAATATACCTTTTTTTCGCACCACGCAAACTCGGTAGTTTAGGTTTAACTAGAGCACTGCTGGAATATTATATTCAATCTATAGTTTGTTGTTTCCGTTACTTAACCAGCCTAGATAACCCTTTTAGAGTTTTTATAATTAAGCATCTTTTATATATAGTTAATACATGATTGGGGTCATCTCACCCAAACAATTTAGATACTGCACTTTCATGGTTAAGTGACAATATTTTATCCATTAAAAATCCGTCATCAACATGGTTCACTAAAATTAGATTTTCAATTAGAAAATTAAGAAAATTTAAAATTAATATAAATTTTATTAATAAAGAATCACAAATTCATATCACGATGACCACTGGTTATGATCTAACTTATTTCTTTTCAGTAGATAATAAACACAGGTTATCAGATATCCTCCATGACGTGGTATAAATGTTATACTATAATGAATGGAAATCTCTCAAAAAACAAGGCCGTCTAGTTCAATGCTTCTCCGCATCACATAGGTCAGAAAAACCCTTAAATAACTGGCATTTGTAACCGGAGGTCTGGATATTCACACATTGGGCTAGAAATAATTTATTATTATGAAATTTCACACCATATTTTATTAAATCTAATAAATCTATCTATTGTAGGAAATGTAATGTCGAACCCGAAACCGCTGTCCACATTTTCATTCATTGCTCCGTAGTCCCAGGGAAATCTAGCAAACGCCACGCAATGATACTTGACATTATAGGTAAGTATTTACAATCACTCGGGATCGACACAGATATCGACTCTACCCCAGTTGAAGTTAATTCTAAATTAAGACCCGATTTAATCATTAGAAATAATTCTAAAAAGCAAACCTTTATTTTTGATTTAAAAATTCCATTTGATATGAATACAAACTTCGATTTGCATAGGTCCCTTAATTATGATAAATATAAATAGACTAACTAACAGACATAAGACAGCACTTGATGTACTAAATGTAGCAGTCTTTAGCTCCTGGGACCCACATAATGACAGGTTTTAAAATTACTTGGTCTTGATAACAATAGAATTAATTTCCTCTCTTCGTTAATAATCTCAGCTTTACTTAAAGACGCCTACACTACATATATTGCCCATACGAAAGAAGGCAGGCCAAGACCAACACAATAAGTACATTCGCCTTATTAATATCTAATAAAATTTATTAATTACCCATTGTATCTCATATTCTATAATTGTTTAATAATTCTCATTGTTTGATAATCATAATCTTATTAGTTTCCTTAATCATTTCAAAATCATTCATTATCATAACGTAGAACCATTTATTTCTCATTATCATAAATCATTTATTATCGTAATCATATTTTAAAAATCATTCATTATTATAATTATAATGACCATAAATCATTCATTATTATAATTATAATGACCATAAATCATTCATTATCATTTAAAATCATTCATATCTCATAATCATAAATCATTCATAATCGTAATTTAAAAATTATTTATTCTCATTATCATAAATCATTTATTATCATAGTCATAAGTTAAAATCATTATCATACTCATAAACTGAAAATCTTGAATTATCATA
>JBBMOY011151882.1:0-10266 GCA_037951405.1 Platydemus manokwari
TATTTTTATTATATCTACCCGAGCCTTCTAGCAACAACAACCTCTTATCTGTTTGGAGTCCAGATAAGTTGAAGATTAGGGTAACCATCAATTGGGAATTTAATAGCGTTATCTGAAACCCTTCTGATCCTACAGCGTTAATCAATAGCTTTTTACAAATTGTGCATTTGTAATTTGATCTTATTCTATTAACACCCATCAATCTTTAACACCAGAATTCTAAAATATCAAGTTACTAAAAATAGTAACATGATGTGTAATGAACACAAACAAGATTATACAAGCAAGAAAGTACAAATTTCTTCTGCAAAACTTATATTCAATCCTATAATTTCAATTTTTAATACAAAACCATAAGAATAAAAATTTGACAATTTTTTAAACCAAAGAAAATCCAGACGATATTGAACATATTATTTATCAGATATCATAGTAAGCTATTTATTCAATAAACGTATCCAAATCAAGAAGATATTTAATTTTTGATTATCTGTCCTGCACTTAAATAAGAATTTATATTATTAAATTGTTTCCACAGAAGAAATTTCCATTTCCAGAAATCAAAGTTATATTTAATTTTAACCTTACATAGAAGTCTAGAGCTATTTTCATAGCCTTGTGGCTTATTTAAACAAATAGCGACTCCTCTTTAAGCACCACATTTTCTTATTTTGATCACAAAGATGTTTTGCCAGTCATTTACGCTCATTGAATTTCCTGCCCTTGAAATTTTAACCACAGTCTGTACATATTGTTGGAAAATAATACTTATTTAGGAGACAAAGATAATTATCTGGGATTCATTTTGGAGATAACAATATTTCGAAGATAACAATATTAATCTCGAATTGTTGTCGTTATACTGGGTTGTCTTGGTTATCGAATGAATTTTCCTTTGAGAACCAGTAAATTACTTTGAAAGACAGAAAATACTTATTAAATATCGAAATGAGTGACTGGAAATGGTTATTAACATTTGTTCATAGTTAACTCTTAACTAAAAAAATCGTTGTTTTGCAAAGAAGAAAATTAAGCATTTAAATTAAATTAAATTTTATAAAATATAAAATTATTTTTAATATTTACTTCCTTAGACTTTAGTACTTGATGTAAACTTGTTCTTATCTCTTAACATTTTTCACAGTGAATTAAAAAAATAACTAACAAAATCTTATTTTATTTTCGTTCCAGTTCTCGGTAAGTTAAATTTGGAATTTTTTATTTAAATTGAATGTGAACAATACATTTCAAATATTTGATAATTATTTTATTTAAATTGTTTAAGAGAGAATTTAACTATTTATTAGTTTTAATTTTCAAGGTTATATTTTTCCAGGAACATGTCAGTATTTTTGAAATTTTGAATAATTGTAGAAATTTTATGCAAACCGAAGACCAATTACATAGTCTTAATGATAAGTAATTAATTTAAAATTATTTGTTAGACGAGATTGTTATTACTATTAGGTGGTGTATGTGGTTTATGTCTTACGACAGCAATTCCGGATGGATGGAACATAATCTTCAAAAAGTTTATGAATTTGATACCGTTGAAGATTTTTGGGGTTTATATTATCACTTAAAAAGTCCAATGCATTTACAAAACGGTCGAGATTTATGTCTATTTAAAAGTGGCATTAAACCGGTTTGGGAAGATGATCAAAATATCGGTGGTGGTTCATGGGCAATACAGTTTGCTCGCAATGAACATAGATCTAATTTAACGAATATGTGGGGTGAAATTTTACTATTCGCCATCAGTAATACTGTGGATGAAAATAATGAAGATTTGAATAAAGACATTTGTGGTGTAGCGGTTAACGTTCGGGGAAAGATTGATCGGATTAGTTTGTGGACTCGTAACTGTACGGAAAGCGATTCGATTTTGAAAATTGGTAAAAAATTGAAAGCTTGGCTTAGCTACACTAATCCTCTGTATTATTACTCTCATGCGGATATTAAAAACAAAACATTTGATAAACCTCTTTATTCAATTATTGAGTAATATTATATTGAAATTTCTTTTACTATGATGACTGATTATATTATTATTCAACTTTAGAAGAATGGTTTTTTTTATTTTTGATGTTCGTTGTGTGTATATTATTGGTTGATTCAATCTTATTATTTTAGACATATATAGATTAATTGAAAAATTCAGATATATCAAATTTGTTATATTTTATTTTTATATAATACTTATATTAATTTATCTAGAGTTTATATTTTCAATCATATAATTTTCCTAGATTCGTAATTGTTAATCATGTTTTTTTGGTGTTTTTCTCATAGCACTTGTGCCTTAAATGGTTAGTTGAATCGCACTTTTTGGTTGATTTTTTTTTATTTTAAAGTAAATAATAGCAATATTTAAAACGGTTTTTTGTTTCCCATTGTTTGGAAAGGCAATTTGTGGCATTTTTTAAAATTTATTTTTGGTTATCAGTGATCGGAATTAGAAATAAATGAATTTTTGTAAAGGTTTTTTTATTTTATTTTTGGAGCGTTATGTTTGGTCACTGTATGAAATTATATCACCGTGTGTGTATCATTTAGTCGATTAAAATGATAATGAATTTATGTCGAGAAAATTTACCATATTGGTTGCTCTATTTGGTGAAATGGTTTCCTTTAGAATTTGTAAAATTATCTTAAGATTATTATTGAAATTTTTAAATCGATTTTATTTAAGTTATTTTATGTGAATTCTGACAAATTTTGTATAAGTTGTGTTTGCATTTGTTTTGTATTTATAAAAATCATTTATTGACAAAAATACAGAGGTACTTTTGTAACATTTAATTTGAGCAGTGAGACTATTTTTGGAATGATTCTACGAAACCAGTTATTGGAGAAAATTCGGTAATTATTTGGAATAAATTATCACAAGCATATTGATTTGTAGATAATCATTAACATAAAAAATTGCCGAAGGTTGGCTAAGTTTCAGTGAAAAATTACCAATGTTCATTGTGTAAATTAATAAGGTATTATTCATGAAGTCTTATTTCTCTAGTTTATTTGGAAATGTAAATATACATGCAAATTAGAATTATAAAGTTAGTGTTTGGTCCATATAGCTCGGTGGGATTTGAAATCCTGAATTTGTTCGACTTATATTTGGAAACTGTTTCGTATTGAATATTTTTATTCTTTGTAAATTAATCGTTATTATCAAAATGTGTATAATAAAAAGTAGAACATTTAATTATTACAATTATATATTTTAACTTTGGTTTTTCTCAATCGTGGTATTTAAATCTGCTTCATTTTTATTTTCGAATCGTTAACGGATTTTTCAAGGTTAAATTATTTGACTGATTTTTTGTTATGAATTATAATAAATTTTATAAATGCAATTGTATATTGGAATGGTTTTGGTGTTTATGATTTCTTTAAACACAAAAATATAAAGATTTATTCCAATAACATATGCACCAGTTTGTTACACACCTATTAGAAGCTAAGTTGGACGACTAAAAATTATTAGTTTTAAATAATAAATGAATAAAATTTCTTTGTGATTTATCATTAGAAACTTTCATGAATAATAAAGACATTTTAATTAAAGTATTTTTTAAAAATCAAAAAACTTAATTAAAATTAATAAACAATTTTATTCTAAAACATCGACCATTATTTATAAGATGGCCGTTATTATTGATTCCAAATCAAAGTGATAATATTTATGACATTTTAATTAAGTCTGAAAATATTTGATTATCACTAACAGTAGTAGCATTGTCGCAAAAGTTTGAAATATTTATCAGACTTGTAAAAGCTCAATATGTGTGAATATATTTCGTTAATGTCAATTCTTGTAAAATTTATGACTTTGGTTCTGAAATTATTTCAAATAAATAATGTCTGTTAATCAATGCTATCGTTTTTGGAAATTATATAATGTTATCAATTGAATGCATTTACGGAATAAAATTTAATTTGATATTGAAACTAAGCTGTCTCATTAACGTTATTGTTTGCGTATTCAGAATGAAATTGGTTGAATATTGATACTAGTAATTAACTATAATCTGATTATAGGATCAAGATTTTCTAAGCTGATAATTATGCTGAATTAATTAATTATTCAACGATTGGTCCATAAATCACATACAACACGTTAGAAACATTCAAACTGAATAATGGAAATGAAATCAAATGAAAGATACAAAGTTGAAATTTCTGAATACTAGTTTATATTATTTTTTTTCATTAATATTTTGTATCTATTTTTGGAAATGCTACGTTCATTGTGAGGTCAATTAAATTGTAAAAAGGAAGTATTGGATAAAGTCATTAAGTTTAGACACTACTAGGCAATCACTTGAGTAGTTAACGGAAGTTTAATATCTAGAATCTGTTGTTCAAAATATGTGACTATTTTAAGGCTGGGTTCTAATGAAATTTGAATCAATTTCACATAACTTTCTACCATTGAGTAATATTATTGATAAAAACATTCAAGTAATTATGTAATTGTCACGTTCAAGCATTATTGGGTTTTTTGTATTATTATTCTTAATTCTATTTAATATCATGATTGTCTTAATCAGTCTCAAAGAGTTATTGATTAAGGCAACAGTTGTAATGAACCTTAAGATTATTATTATTATTTCTTTCACGTAGCACAACTTCATTGTATGAAGATAAAAAGTTTGGCAATAGTGATATATCTTAGCTATCAGTCTCAATTTATCTTCATTATCTTAATTCCTAAATTCGAATGACACTAATGATAATGAGTTATGAACTATGATTCCTATATAATCGATAATTATGGCTTATTACTATATACGTTCATTACCAGATAACTATGATACAAATTGGCAACTAAATAAAGTAATAAAATAAAATTACAAGCTAATTTTAATGCTTTATTATACATCAAACCTTATAACGGCAGCTAGCTACAATTAATAAATTCCACACTCTTGGAGCAAAACCAGCTGCCTTCAGGAAATTTAGACGCAGTCCAATAATAAGAGATAAACGAAATTATGACACCAATCAGTATCTAATAAAAGTATATTTTGCTGTAGAGTCTGAGCATATATTGAATTCTGATCCCCAAAACAAGATGATCTTCTTTTCTGCTGGGTCGCAATATCGATGTTGATATAATCGTTCTTCTCTTCGAATGTAACAATTTTGTCAAATCTGTCTGTAAATTGTGTGAGTGGCAATTGTATCTACTGTCTTATATAGTGATGAGTCACTAGTAGAAATTCTCTACAATTATAATTGACTGTGACCCAGTTTTGTTTTTTATGATAAAATTCTCAGCTATTGAGTTTAATATACTGAATTTTTTATTTACTGACTGCATTTGTTGTGTACTGTAATAAGCAATAATTTATTTGGCAGCATTATTGCGCGATAATATATTACGAGTTATTATTTATATTATCTTATGTATTAATTTATTATACAGGGAATTTCCATAGATTTTTACCGATATTATTATTTTAAGTATTTATGAATAATAATGATTATAAATATCAAATATATTATTTTATAAATATCATTTTTAACATACTGATTTTACTGAAACCTTCCGTGAATTGTGAAGTTATAAAAAAAGAACACTGATTAAATCCAGGATAAAAATCAATGCAATAAAAATTAATATACATGTAATACTTATCAACATAACGTCATGTAAAACTTGGTTTGATTTAATTCATTTTGTCCAAACCCCAACAAAAAATTAAAATCGTTTAAAAATCGAATATATGTGATAAAATTATTAAACACTATACTACTAAAAATTTCTTAATATTTACAAAAGTTATTGTTCAGAAGAGCTCTTCAACGTTTTGTTTTACAGTTATTATTTTTATTATTTATTATTGTTCTGTTGTGTTCATAGGTTTGTTTTGGCATTATTTGACTTCTCTGATTTAAGTTTATGAACCATTGTGTTCGTTAGCATTGTCTTTTACAAATGACATAGGCGCTTTCTCGAATTGCTCTTTATCAGTTGATTCTTCAGTTTTCAATGTGTACCTTGACTTTATCTCGTTATTCTTAATGTTTTGATTTTGGTTTTTTGTGATTTGTCGTTAAACTATCACTTTGGTTTGAAGAAATAAGTGCAAATTCATCATAAAGTTTTAAACATTTTTCAAAACCAAGCTATGTATAACAACATGGAAACTAGATAGGATTTATAATAATTATGTAGTTTGGTAGCTACGCCTAGTCTTCAAACTAGGTTCATTATAATTTTTATTTTGCTTTCGGTATGTGTGCAAGAATTCTTAAAAGATATAATTATAATGAAATTGTAGATCATAAAGTCAAAAAATCCAAGTCATAATGAAATAAAGGACTAATAGTTAATTTAGTAACAATGATAATTGTAGTCCTAGAAATAAAACTTATTTAGTAAATTATCTAGTAAATTATTATTTGGTAAATTAGATAAATATAACTTGAAAAATAATTTAATAATAATTATTATTCCTAGTCGAATAATAATAATAATAATAATAATAATAATAATAATAATAATAATAATAATAATAATAATAATAATAATAATAATAACGGAAATGCAGCCCGCATTTAAAATAATCTACCAAATTATTTATCCAACTCGGTGATGCAGTATATAAGGCCAATAACTACTTGTGTCTTTACCCGATTAGAAACCACTACAACCCTTATTCGAAAACATTATGGAAAAAGATTAAATAGATTTGCCGAAGTTAAGCCAAGTCAATTCTCCGATTTAGTTGAGAATTTTTATACTCTGTATTTTCCACCGGAAGAGAATATTTAATATTTGATTGACAATGGAAGAAGAGTATGATCATTTTGTGTAAAATCACATATTAGAATATCTGCCTGCATATTTTTCACAATTTCTAGAGCATTGCTCAAATCCCTCGAAAAAGGCACTTCCTCAATATTACGAAGTTGGTTATGAAACCTTTCTGAAACTTTGCTTAAGTTCACAACGTGTAAATGTATAAAAGTAGTATTGTTGCATAAAAGTATTGGAGTTGCATTTTCAATCATAACAAACATTTTATTAGTTAAACCAGTTCGGTTGATCTTTGGCATTTTGTCATTAAAGTACATAATTTCATACCTAAATTCATTGTTATCATTTACCTCTATTTGGGAATATTTTCGTGAATTAGTAAATTAAACGAGACTGATAAAAGAATTAATATACTCGATTAGACAATTGAAAAGGCATTAATAGGATTTAAGTATTAAAATCATTATCTACGCCTTTTCACTTATCTCCGTATAAGTTGTTGAACATCGATGCGAAAGGAGATCAATTAGTTAAGGTTTAAATACTAGTTGAAGGTCAAACTCAGTAGACTTATATAAGATGTCTAAAAATCATGAAATTAATAAAAATAGGTACAATAAGAGAACCGAAGACCTCGAAACTAATCATCAATAAGAAGTACACTGGTTTCAGCTTGTTCTTATGTACCTATTCCAATTGGGTTTGTTGATTTTTGAGATTGGTCATTTCATGTATGTATGCCGTCACGTAGTCATGCATTTTACCAAATTAAAATTTCGTTTATATATAGATTTTGATTGGTCAATTATCGTACCCGTATGACTGTGTAAGCATGCTAGAGTGTAAAGAATCCAAGAGTTCTATTTCCATGGGAATATTTCATACTCGACAACACAAATTAAAAAAACTTCTGTATAAAATAACTCCTAAGTGAATGAATTATTCAAAAATTTCCGGTTCTGGATCTATGTAATAGAAAACATGTAAAATTTTATGATATTGGACCTGTAGAGTAATTGCTGGCGAACTTCTCAGATTATTTATCCATAATTGAGTCTAAATTTATTTTTTTTAGAGACTAATATTATTCTACACAATTTAATTCATATAAGAGCTATGGTAAGGAACCTTTTAGTAAAATAGGTAATTCAGAAAAGTGATTCACCGGTAAACTAGTTTCAAAATCCTTTCTACAAATCCTCCACTTTCATGATTAACTTCGCTATGGATTCAAACTGGATAGCACTTTCCTACAATTGTCTATCACCAAATACGGGGATACAAGTAATTGCATTCGTTCTCCTTATTCTTAAAAATTCAAAATCTGGGCCATTTCAATGCATTTATTGAATTCCATTGCTTCTGTTTGGCTGATAAAGTTAATTTTTTTGAATCTGTCATTAAGTTGCTCGTACAACATTGTTTACAGTAGTTTGAAGTAATTCGTACCTGACTCCTAAAGAAATAAGAAAAAAGGAGAAAAATCAAGATAAAAATTTCAAGGTAACCTCTTTAATAATAGTAAACAAAGGTTGGTGAGATATAATACAGTGAGGTGTTTGAATCTACTTTTTCTTTCAAAGAATTCGAACAAAAAAGTAAAGGTATCTCAACAAGCTATCTCACAATTTTTACATATAAATTTAACCAACTTTCGATTGAATTCCTCACTCTTTTGCCTGGTAACTTAGTTTTAAAACTCTTTATTCATTTTTTTGATGCTAAGTCATTTCTTATAATTCTTGGAACTTTGTTCGACCAAATTTTGTCTATGATTTCAAGTATTTTATTTGGTATCCAATTGTAATTCATTATAATTTTTTATTGTTTTGTTTTATTATTTTTATGTTTTCTTGATTTATGTAAGAATGATTTAACTTTAAATCAACTTCTCAATTTGGAAGATTGTTCTGACAGGATAATTGGAACTTTCACTCGGTTGCTTTACCAGGTTATTAATATTGTAAGGAAATTCCAAATTAAACATAAATATTAAACATTCAAACTTCAATTCCAATTAAACATCGTCTTTACAAATTAATTTTAATAGTAAGATATTTCGAGTAATTAAGAAGTAAACTTTAAAAAAATAATTAAAAATTTCTTAATAATTTACTTAAATCAAAAAATAAAAATAAATATAATATTCTAGAAGAATTTGTTTAAATGAATCAATTTAATAATGTGCGATAATTTATTATTATGTTATAATAAGATTTAATTGTGTTTGCTGACGAAATGGGCCTGTGATTCTATGTCCTTCAAATTAAAAATTTTCCAGCATTTGAGAGTTAGTTAATATCTGACAAACATTTTAATAACAAGGCACTTTACGAACATTATTAAAATTAATAGTAAGACATTTGAAATTTTATACATTAATTTTTAAAAATAAAACATTTGAAACTGCATTTAACAATTTGGACACTGGATTTATACTGCAATTTATCGATTTCAACTTGCAAAAATTTATCGATCCGTAAGACACTTGACCAATTAGTAATCAAGGGCAATCTAACTTGAAAACTTTTTACAAATGTTCAAGAAAAATTATTCTGTGAGAATGCCATAGTAATTTAAATTTTATAATAATTTAAAAAAAATCTGGTAGTACAATATTTGTGTGTTCACATTATAATACTCTTAATTAATTCGGAATTTTTTAATAAATGTGCTCCAGTAAAATAGCACATAACGTAACTAAAAATAAACACATGTCCTCTTAATACGTATAAAAATCAGATAATGTCAACAATAAATAAACAGTCATGGTAATTCACAAGTTGCCATGACAACTGATTTAGTTATTATGCCGAGTATGTAAGGGAAGCAAATAAAAAAAATGACGCAAAAATAGTTTATAAAGCAGTGTAAAATAGTCAACCTCCCAAAAAAACTTTTGGCACAAATGGAAATTCTTACTATTTCTCACGGACTCCGAAACCAAGCAATTATGTTTAATTTCTTATTTGTTTTCATTAATTGTGCTTTCAGTAATTGTTTTCAGATTACCCCAAAGTGAATTATTAATTAAATAACCCAGTAAAAGTTCTAGAAGAACATTTGATTTTCCTCTAAATTATTTCGCCGACCACCTCTTTTTTCACTAGAGTTGCGTGGCATTAGTTCTTCGGGGGATTACAACATCATAGTAAAAAATGCACACTGATTATAATAATTATAATAATTTTATTGTATTTGATCTCATTGCAGCATAAAGTTTATATGGTTTAACTCCTAAATAATACAAGCAACCTATGGTTCATCACTGCAAAAATTCAGGTATTGGTGGAATCGTTCAACTCTTGCAACTGATAAATTATCACAAATATCAGCAAATTCCAGCAATATTATCTTGATAGTTGATGAGCACATGCGCTCAGTGCAATATGAAAATTGCCTTGAGCTGTAAAGTATGTGTTAGCTGCTAACACTTCTTCGTTTTTTAGGTTATATTCAAAACTCATAATTCTCAAAGTGTCAAAAATATATTT
>JBBMOY011151993.1:0-10264 GCA_037951405.1 Platydemus manokwari
TATAAGAATAATCTATTAAATAATAATAACATATACTTTAAGTGCTTACAATCACACTTGTTCAAAGGCAGTATCAACATAAATAATAAATCTTGGGTTTCTTTTTTAGTTGAAATGACAAACATCATTATTTTGTCAAGTCTTTTATAATAACTTTCGGTACGTCCACATGTGTGGGCACCAGAACACATGTTTCCATTAATAGATTAGCGATTGTTATTCTGTTTATTTAATCATCCATCCTATGTATTATTATATAGTTCAATGAATAGGATAATTATATTTTTTGAAAATTTCAAAACTAGAAAACAAATTAAAATAATTTCGTCGAATGAAAAACAAAAACGAGTATAAACACAACAGTTCCATTAGAACAATTTCCTCTGACAAAGAAATCTGTATTCTATTGAAGTTCCTATTAAAGTAAATCTTGTGCGGATCAATATATAACTTTGAGGTAATTTTAAAATTTTATATTTAAAAGCTTTTAGGAACAAACAAACGAATGTTGGCACGGTTGAATTACTAATTGAAAAAGTTTTAGAATATTTTTATTATGCGTCTAGGCGATATTATAAACTAAAATTTATATTTAAAATCTAATGTATGTAGGCTTTCACGGTATTGGTGAAATAACCATTATATACTTTTCTAAATAAAGATTTGAATCGATAAATTGAGTGAGTCCATAACTAATTATTTGTTGATTTGATTTGAAATTATGTCAGCGAATTAATAAAAAAAATTAATTTTGCGTTTGATTGGATTACCAAATTGGAAATTGTTATGTGGCCAGGAAGCAGAAATACAGACTCACCAACATATTCGGTAATGGTAAATACGGGGATTGGTGAAGTTTTAAATATCATTTAGTTTATGCTTGTGATTTATAAAGACAATAATTATGCTGTGCCAGCATCAAATATTTTTTTAATTGATTATCGAATAAAAATATTGTACTCATTTGTACTTATTTTGTGTTCGAGTAATAGGCTTTATCGGAGTTTGCCGGCATACCCTGGTAAAAAATGTTTCGGTTTTTTATTCTGTTTGATTATCTCGTCGAAAATTTCAGTTTATGTTTCAGTATTGTTTTAATGAGTGAATTTATCATACGGCAATTTTAATAGGTTTAATTTTGTTATATTAATTATGGTAATTATTAGTTGGGCCTTAAATTATATTAAATTATTTTCCTCTTGGTCACAAAATCTCCCTGAATTCACATAAAAATATTTTACATTAAAATTTCATGCAAAAAATACTTTTATACACCAAATAAAACCTTATACATTGAAACACACAATTAAATGCCAAGGAATCCAAAACCCAATAATTATATTAAATTAAATATTGTTATAATTGCTGTTATTTACTCGTTCTGAGAGGCTTTAATTAGGCGTATAATAACAATATTAATAGAATTATATAACTGAATATTTGAATGTAATTTAAGTAGTTTTTGTTTATTAATAAGCTTTGTTAAAACTGATTAATATTAATATTGTTTTGAACCAATAAATATGGTCATTCGAAGTTTATGTTACATCCCATACTACCTTAGTACAATGTCCAAATTCCAGGACTGATTAGCATAATTTTTATTAAAGAAGAACGGAATTAACGGACGTGAAAATAACAAAACGTCTTTTGTTGAAATGCACAGTTCAACAGTTAAGTTCGTCACTGCTAAATTTTAAGGAGAAAAGACATCATAGTATTAGATTCGTGATTATGTGTAGGTTATTAATAGAACTCCAGAGTACTGATTCGACTCAGACATTTTAAACAAGGTGTCAAAATATAGAAAAAAATAGAAAATGGCTTGTTATATATTTACGAAATTTGTACTCTTAATGGACAAGACCTTTGCCACTGATATATT
Source organism: Platydemus manokwari (assembly GCA_037951405.1). Classification (NCBI taxonomy): domain Eukaryota; kingdom Metazoa; phylum Platyhelminthes; order Tricladida; family Geoplanidae; genus Platydemus; species Platydemus manokwari. The sequence continues at coordinate 1,886 of JBBMOY011151993.1, forward strand.
TTTATTGAAATTGAGATTTTCAATGCACATGTTAAAGGAAAGTAATTGATTATCTGATTAAATTTTTTATTGAATATCTACGTTCTATGAATTGTAAACTTTGAAAATAATTTATCATTAGATTAGTATTATATTAAACTAAGAATAAATCTATAGGCTAAAATAAGTTTAAAATCATAAATTATTTTCAGATATTATTTATCTACTTCAAGCAATAAAAAATACAGCTTTTCAATTATCTAAGACAATACAGGAGTCCGAGCAGACCCACTAATACTGTGGAGTCAGAATTGGAGCCAATCAAGTTTTTTCCTAAAAATTAAGGAGTTCGTGACTAAAGATATTATTGAAAAAGATTATTTTATTATTGATGCTGATTGAATGTTAAGATATTAGTGTGTACTTAGTTCTGTCCTGATCAGAAAATCAAAGATTAAGAAATAAATTTTGAAGTGATATCTAATTTATCCAATATTCTAATCATAATTTAGAAATGGTACAATTTCAAATTGTTGTGATTTATTATAAAAATTGATTTTATAAATCATAAAAATCGTTTTCATTATGAAGAATAAGTCATTATTTAAAATCAATTGTTAATAAATTTCAACATAATAAAATGTAGTTAAATTCCATTTAAAAACTATATGTCGTATCTAAATTAATTCCATGAATAATTTGTGTTTAAATTTTCCATTAAATATAAGTTTATAAAATAATTTTTGAAATCGTAAATATTATAAATATGCTTTCAAACTTAAAAATGTGGTCATATTTATCGAAAGATTCATCTTCACAAGCGAATGCATCTGAAGGTGTGGATAAAACCGAAAATGAAAATGATCTTAATGGAAATAATAAAAACTTTAATAATATATTAAATACCGATAAAGCCACTGAATGGGGAAGTTAGTATTTTTTACGAAATGCAATTATCTGGAATTTTATTTATAAGGCTATTTGTTGGAAGCCGGTAAAGCAGTAACTAATAAAGCGGCAAAGCAAGTTACTTCAACTGCTAAGCAGTTACGTCAAAATGTATCTGAAATGAATATAATTGAACGTGGAAATATCATCAATAATTTCTCCAATGAACAATCGAAATTTAAAACAGAAAAAAGAACGCTTGAGAAGAAAAAAGAAGAAATTTGTTTGCCGTGGATAGACGCACTAAACCATAATGAAAGTGAAGAGCAAAATTTAAAAACAAAAATTCTTTCAGTGTCTTCTGATGAACGAAATTTTACAAGAAACCCACCGGCAGGGTCGGATTTTGAATTCAATTGCACTCTATATTCACCCGTGGCTTTGCTTTTGTTAAAAGAAGATCCTCAGTTGGCTGAAATGAGATTTAGGCTTGTTCCTAAAAAGCAAGATTTATTTATTTTTATTATTAAAAACTTTATTTTTATTATTGATTTTTATTTGTTCATCTGTTGTATTATTTTTGTTAAATTTAGCTGTATAAGATAAGGAATTAGATTGTTAGAATAAAGTTTAAAATAGATAATAAGGAGGATAAATCTTAATATCAACATCGATATGTTCATATAATGTTAATATAATACAGATGTTATCATTATTTATTTGAAAATGTACATAAAATGACTTCTAGATTGATTGTAAATGATATGTTATTAATAAAACACAATTACAATATCAAATATAATGAATCACAATTGAATACCAAATAGAACCTTCGTTTAAACAACGTTTAAAGAATAATAAATTACATAATATGAGTCAATAGACTAAAAAATGAATTGATAGTTTCATCAATAAATAACTAATTTCGGCGAGAGTTGATTTAATTTCATAATCTGGATCTTAATTCAGAGATTTTGATTAATGATTTCGTCTTTTATATTTCCCATTGATGCGTTGAGATGCATGTTTGTGTGTATTGGCAGATGGTGAAGATCAACACCAGTTGATTGCCAGATCTGTGATTGGCTCCTGGTCAAGTGTGTCCCACTAAATTGTGTCATACTCCTTTCAAGGGATTGTATTAAGGTTTTAATAATGATTTTATCTTGTTTCTTCTTTGGTATCTCCATTGCACCTAAGATTTTGTTCGAAAATCTTTCCAAATTTCAGCTGTAAGTGTAAAAATACTCTCAATTTATTCAAACGAACTGTCTGATAAAATCCAGATCACATAATCACACAATAGTCGTGAATAAATACATAATAATATGAAGTCAGTTATAGAATTGTTAAGCTATATCTGCTTTTGCAATGCTAATTGGGATACAACTGGCTGTCATAAATGATGAATTAATTGTTAATCCTAAAATGAGAAATATATAAACAAAGCGCTAATATGACTGCCATTGTCTCAAATTGGTTTGTCTGGTGAGTTATCAAATATTTTCTCGTTTCTCAATACACTCTAAAATGTCATAAATCTTATTTGTTATTTTTTTCTATTTTGATTTGAATTTTGGACTTCATAAGAAATGAATTTCAATATCTAAACTTATAAACATGATCTTCTGAACACAATATCAATGTTTTTTAAGATTTCCTTCATTTTTCGAGGGTTTCAATCCTTTGTTTCTTAGAAACAAACATTTATTACCACTTGTGATTTATTGTAACTTTCATTAATCATTATTTGATAATTTTTATATCTTGATAATATACCTTGATTTTATACCTTAATAATTTTGAACTGTGAAAGAGCTTGTTCCAGAAATAAAAATAAAATTCTTTTTTTTATTTGCTTGCATTAAAAGCAGCATATGTTGCCTTTGATGATTCTTAATGAAAATTAACGAAACAAGTATTTACATTCCTGATTTTCAAAATTTGAGCCTTAAAATCCTTTAAACAATGTCACCTGGACAGATTTATTTTCCACGGTTTGGACGGATCTCTTTTTTGAAGATTTTCTCTCTAAAATGTAATAAATGATTACACTGTTTAAACAATTCTTTATAATTACCATTAATGTCACATCTTTGCAAAATAACAATTTTATTTTCTTCAGTCCATTTTATTTTCAAGTCTTTCGTATTATTGTTGGTTTGTTAATATTTTTAAACGCGAAATCCTTCAATTATACACTTATCTCGAGGAACAAAGCTACCATATTTCATAAATCAATCAATAGATATCTTTAAAGAAGTTGCCTATACTCCTTCAAAATTCTCCAAGTTTCTCGTCTCCAACACATCTTCATCAATCAACATGCCATACAAATCTTCGCTTTATAATTTCACTTAAATTTATTCGTTTTTAAATCCTACCTTTAATTTTATGCAAATTAAATGAAAGATTCAATGTTTCTTGTAAACATTTAACGCGATAGCATTCGCTTCATTGAAATTTCTTAAAATTGGGTTTTCTCAATTTTTTGAAGGTTTTTGTTAAAGAATTCTATAGAGATCCAAATATGGGATATGAATACGTTATGAACGAGTTATTTTCAAATGTTGTGTGATTTTATAATTATTTACCGATAATAATTAACTTAATTTACAATATATCATACCAAATTATTAAGTTTATTCTTTTGGTGATGAATACATATTTGCCCATAAATACCAACAGATCACGCAATCTGATCAAGGAAATATTTGAGATTTTGATAATCTGTTTAATCTAGAATATTTCAAATTGAGCAAAATAATCAATTTTGTTAAATTTTCATCAGAATCTCGGAAAAACGAATTTAGATATTTATTATTATAATAATTCTATTATTAAAAAATTAGAAAAAAATAATTTTATTCTATCTTTATCACAAAATCATATAATTGATTATCGTGCATCTTATTTATTACAAATGAGCTCTAAATATCTGACATCATTGGATAGAATTGCATAGAATTGTTTTCTCTATTTATATAGATAAAATATCAAATTATAATATTGCGTCATCGTTATTATGATTTTATCAATGATTAGCTGGTCTAAATAATTCTTCTTACATTTTTTTCATATTTTAATTATTTGATAATACTACTTTTATATATATTTGATAAATGATATTGTTTTAATATTCTATTTTTTTATAAATAATATTTCATTCTGTTAATGATGTTAAAATAATAATAATAATAAAGCGGCTGAGATTTCTGAAATAACAATCAATCCCCTCCTGTCATGATCATTTAGATGATTCTGGATCATTTGATTGTTTGTATCTCCTTTGAATCTCGAAAATTGTCTATTCTTCATCAAATTAATTAGTTTATCATTTTAAATTATTCAATTTCAGATTCCTTTCTAGATTCAAGGAAATTATGTTTCTTTATATATTAATCTAATAGATTATTTTCTGATGTCAGATTTTTATCATTTTGCTAAAATCATCTAATATTTTTAAAGTGTGCATTTTAATTGTAAATGGAAAATATATGGCTCATTGTATTTTTCTGCAAAAATGTGATTCATTTTCTACAGAATTAAGGAGGATATTTTCTGGCGAAATTATTTCTATCGAATATCTCTAATCAAACAATCATTACAAAACAATTCAAATCAGAAAGAAGTGATTTGTTGTGAAAAAGTCGATATCGAGAGTAATAAATACATGTTTCGTGAATAATTTTTTATGAATATTTATAATAATCAAGATAATGATAAAAATGCACAACACAAGGATAAAAGAGAGGAATGTTCAGACACAGTTATTGTCAATATTAATAGAGATAATGATGTTGATGTTCAGCAACTTAAGATTGGTGAGAGTTGATAATTTAATGGTTATGATTTAACCCTTGTTAAACCCATTTGAAGCTATGGTGAAATCAGGATCATTCAATAATCAGAAGAAGAACAACGATAATGATGATTGGGAAGCTGAATTGCAGAAGGAACTATCAGAATTCGAATTGATTAACGAGGATAATGGGAAAGATTTGAACGATTTTGAAGAAAAAGTCGATTTTGATGATTTAGAGAAAGAGATCATGTATGAATTGGAGAAATAAATTTATCTTTATTTTATATATTGATTATCGGAATATTTTTACAGGTGTGTGTGTAGATACAATGATTTATTTATAAAGTTTTTATTGGTTTATTGATTTTGTTTTGGAGTTTGATTTGACTGTCTGTATAATATATGATCTGATCAAGTAGTTTATAATTAATTAATATTAGTTGTTATTATCATTATAATCAAATATAATTTCGGATTATATCATCAGATTTCAGATCTCTTGTGAAATAATCTGTAGACAATAATTTATAAATTAAACTCCAAACTCAATATTTATACAATATTTGAAGAATTTGGAAACTACAAGCATATATCTTTGAAAGACTTTCCGTGCATATCTGTAAAATACTAAAATAGCATGGATGTGATAATCTTAATTTATTTTAATGATTAAAACAAATATCAAGATTTAGTGTTTGATATTTTACTGAAAGTAGAATATGATTAATTTATAATTCAACTGCAGTAGTATGTAAAGATCACAAAATAGCATTAGTATAGTCGTTGATTATTAAGGAAATGCTTACCACTTATATTTTTATTGGTCTTGCATTCCAAGCCAAAACTGTTTGAAAATCTCATTCTTCACCAGACAAGAGAAATTTATAGAATTTCATAATTTTATCAATAATTTTAATTGCTATTCCGACACTTCAAATTTAGTTTCTTGTTTTTTTTATTTTTAAAGAAAATAACTAAAGATTTCTTTATCTTTTATTTGAAATGTATTTATAGTGAAATCCAAAAACAATAATAATCCAAAATAAATCAATAAAATGAGGAAATAAATATTTTATTAATGATTTCTTTCAGAAATCACAAAATTAACTCCAATAGTTAACACGAGAGAAGTTCCAACAATTCATGTTTGACATTGTTTTGAAAGTGAAAATCGTGATAATTCTCCATTTCAAAGTTTTCCAATAGTTCACGTCGATAATGGTAGATATTAAGTAATTCTAAATTTTTGAGAAAATCTTTCATTAAAGCATCATTTGAGACAAGCCTAAGAAAATTGTTTTCTAAGAATTCCCTTAATTGATGACTGAATTCCTTAAAAAAGCTTTCATCATCCAGCTTTTGCACACACTGTGATTTCACAGAACTTACTCCCGAATTGATTAGTGTGTCATTTCCACGAACTCCGCAACAATCATGTCTTAGTTGGTTGATAAAAGTGCTATCTTCTTTGTAAAATGTTTTAATTTCATATGTTTGTCTTTTGATTTCTTCTTCTAGGGCTTCTTCAGGTAATTTTACAATAAATAACTTACTAACATCGTTGATTTTACATTCACCTAGATCTATGGGACAAATCGAATTTTTATTTTCTATTGCATTGTAACAATTTATGCATAACTTGTGGTGGCAAACATTGAATTCTACGTGATCTTTATTATCGACTGTATTTAAACAACCTAAACAGTTATTTTTATTTATTCTACTCGATGAATAAAATTGTTGAAATTCATTGATCTCGAAATAGCATTGAGACATCGCTTCAAGTCTCAAACATTTTTCCAGCGCTATTCTCTGACATGTTACCTTTAGTAACTCGACATAGTAACCGATTAACTCGCATGTTGTAGAATATTCATTAATGCAAAACGCGTTGATGTATTTCGTCAAATATTTTGGAAGGTGGCATTTTGAAATGATGATATTCTTTTCCAATGTACATATTTCTTCAAAGTATTTCTCATAGCTTAATTCTTTTAGTAAGTATTCTAAATTCAATTTCTCACCCTTTACACGAGTCTCAGTTTTGTATTGATCAAATCGTTCAACAAGAATTTTAGTAAATAACGACAAATATTCATCATGATGATTCGATAAAACCGTTAGCTTTCTCAAAATGTCGTTTCCTTTTTTTCTTTGTGTGTTTAGATATGATATAACGAACGAATTATAGTCTTTTTGATGAATTTCATCGTTTACCAGTTCACAAATGTTTGTGCGTTCTAACCTATCCATTGGACATTTATATTTGATTGATAAGGTTTTTGTGAAATACATATTTATTATGCATGCTGAACAGAAAGCATGTTTCATTATACATTCCGGAAATCCGAATAGTGATGAATCATTAACGAAGCATATCGAGCAGCACTTAACTGAATCCATTTGTCCCATATTTTAGAAGTATAATTATATATCATATAATTGTTAATTCAAACAAATAATTTCCGTAAATTTTGTAATTTTAATATTTTTAATTAATTTTAAAAACATTTAAGAAGGCAATAAAAATATTTAAATTAAAATTTTTAATTATGGCCATAATTGATTTTTATAAACTAAAGTAAACTATTGAAAATTTTAATATGACAAAAAAATCTAATAATTAAATTTTTTTTCATTTAAAATAATTATTTAAAATTGTTTTAAATTAGCAACAGATATTTTAATATTTAAAATAAATTATTTATTTTCAAAAATATGTGATAATGTAATAAAGATCAAAAATAAATTTTAAATACTAGAATTAGAATTATCAATTAATTGTTTTACATAATTGCAAAATAAAAACCTAAATAACTCGTTACATTCGTATCTTATGTGGTTTATTACAAATGTTGATTTTAATAAATTTTATATCACGGCTGTCTTAATCAGTCTCAATCAGTTTAATATATTCTTCACTTCACACAACATCAATAAGCTCAGCATCAATGTTATCAACAATGTCAACATACTTCAGCATACCAGAAGATTAAGCCCAAACTCCAATCGTCTCAATCAACCTCCTATTAAAGCCTACAATCCAGGTGGAAAGTCGACATCGACGACATTTGACTCTTTTGTGATTAATCTGACTCTTAACTCTTTGTGATTTAACTCTTCTTGCATTATTTATTTGAAAAAATTTTGTTGATTTATTTGTAAAATTTTTGAAAATGTTATTGTATAATAACAATAAAAAATTATCAAAGTGCAAAAAATAATATTTTTGAAATAGTATGCAAAAAATTATTTTTAGAAAATTATGAGAAATAATAATAATAAAATCATGAAAAAATTGATTCAATAAATTAAAAGGAAATAATTTTTAATAATAAATCCCATAAGAAGTAATAATAATTGGACGAGATAATAAATAATAAAATAATCTTCATAAATAATATTAATAATAATATAAATGTGGGCAAAAATAAATTAAACAAAATGTGGACGAAAATTGGAATTTTAAATGTAAGAGAAAAAGGAAAGATTATCAATAATATGCGTGAAAAATAAATTAAAATTATTAATCTAGGCGGATTTGTAAAATAATTTTAAAATCCAATAGGAAAACAGAAAATAATAAACAATAACGATTATTCAGAATCCGTCCTAGAAAATATTATATAATGAATGGCAAAATCAAAAATTTCACTCACCAACAAACATCTAACTACGACTTCGAAAAACTATTGGAAAAGGGAACG
>JBBMOY011152104.1:0-10264 GCA_037951405.1 Platydemus manokwari
AAAGAAGCTTTAGTCAGAATGAAATGTTCAAATACCCAAATATCTGATATTGATTTGGACGATATGTTAAGTGATGACTGTCGTTATTAATTGACTTTGTGTTGTAAATAGCTTTATATGATTATTTTAATCATTTAAACTTTTTTCTTTACGTAAAATACAAATTTAATCCTTTTTTTTATTTAAAATTGTTGGATTTATTTTATTAAAAAAAATTTAAAAAAATACAAAAAATGTTTATTTTTTAGAGGCAAGGTTTCGATATAACGCCGTTTTGATATGACTCGGAACGAATTAACCGCGATATACGAGGGTTGCCTGTACTTGATTCATCATATTAGGCGTTATTTATTGTTTTGCTGATGTCTGAATATTTAATAACTTTGTATTCTATTAATGTGAATCATATTGTTTCCTATTCTTAATTTTTATTTTTTTTCATTAAATATTTACAGTTGTCTTGTTAATCAACAATGAGCATTCAGACAGAAATCATATTCGAACTTCAACCAAAATTATAAGCTCTAATTTTTATTGAAGTAAGCATAATTGATAAGAAATATTATTACAAAATTATTGTTACTGAAAAGTAAAATATTTTCAAAAATTTTAATGTATTCTTGGTTCAAATTTGAAATCTCAATTCAAATTATTATAAGAATCTAGCGGATATTTTATCTTCTTGAAACATCTGAACTCAACATATATTGTTTTCAAGCATTCTATTGATGAATCATATATGATTCTATTTTCTCTTTCAATCCTATAGTCTTTAATCACATAATTATTCAAGATATATACAATTATCTCAAGAGTCGGATAAAATATAATTGAAAACAAAATCTATTAAATTAAGTTTTTCATTGGCCAATAAGTATCATTGGATAAAATTATCAACATCAAATAATGCAGTACGATTTTTGTTATTTTTAAAATTATATTTTATTTCTCATTTCTACTTTATTTTGATCAATCAGAAAGAATCATCTGTCTAAACATTGAGCATCAAAACTTTGTCGTTACGAACATCAAGGCCAATCAAATTGTTAGGCTTCAGAAAGATGTCTTTCAATAAATGGAAGACTACCAGTTGGCACAGAAATAGGAATAATTAGGTCATTTTTAAATATTAATTTTTTTATTTAGGATTGATGTACTTGTTAATTGAAATAATTATTGATAAAAAGCCTTGATGGTTACCGATGTGATAGTTACATTATCTGTCAACATAAATGTTTGGTAAAATACTGAACCAGACAATCGTAGTGTGAATAAATACTGCATGTTATTACACAGGTCATACGTGTGTCTTAGCTATAATTTAGAATAATTCCATCCAATTATCTTTAAAATAATTCTAAATCACATTTATAATATGATAATGAAATTGTTTGTTATAATTAAATTACTTTGACCTGTAAAATGCACTGATGATCAGTGTAAATTATTTTTTCTTTTCTGAGATTTTTCCTAAAAAATTATTTGTTTTTAAGGTGAAAATTGTAAATCTTTTTACTATAACGTTGTAGGTAAACACTGTGGACTTAAATATACTTTGCTGACAAGTAAGAACAATAGATAACTTACATGGCGAGAGTACCACACTATTTCTTAATAGAATATCAGATCGATTTAATTCGGGAGATAAATAACTTGGAATTTTATTCAATTCCATCATTATTGATTTTCAATAGAATCAATAAACATGTGATATTTTGATAATAAATATGGTAAATTCAATATTGGTATTAACTCATAAATATTAAATAAAAATTTATTTTCAAAAGTCAGTTTGAATTTTGAAATGAATTTAAACTCATGCGATAATCCCCATCAACACAATTTATGAATCACATAATCAATTTAATTTAATAAACCCCAATAATATATTTTATTTAAATATTCTGACTTGATAAATAAATATTTGAGATACTCCACAGTTTCAATAGTCGATATCGACATGTTGAAGCACTTCATCGAGTGTTTACATAAACATGTAATTGAAAATATTAATCATTTTTAGAATAGTTATTCTTATGAGAATTTTATTGATATTTCTCTAAAATATATTTCTAATATCGATATTTATCTATTGTTTTCGAAATTGAATAACACAACGATTTGAAAATGGATTCATAGTTTTTCTATTTCTATTTGTCACCAGAAGAGTTTAACCTAAACAAAATTATTTTTCGGATTTTTGAATATTGACCCATTCATCATCATTACCATCACTATGATAGAAATTCTGTATTTTGAATAAAACTTATTTGTGATTTACACTTGTTATCATATTGTTGATAAACAGGACACCTGAAAATATTAAATGAAAATATCACCAAGTTAATGAAGAATAGGAAACAATTTGATTGGTCTTCATAAAATATAATTAAACTGTTAGTAGGCGTCTTATTTATAAAATGTTGATAAAAATATCTGCCTTTCTCAAATATTAATCTATTTTCAACACCGTGTCTAATGCTGAATATGGTATTCGATCCATTAAGAGTTAAATGTAAAACCAGTTATGAAAAGTTTGTAATAGAATTACAAAATAACATAATATTAAGTTTAATAAAATTTAACAATCACAAAGAGATCTTTTTATGTGAAATTTATTTATCTACTTACAAAAATCACAATCACTAATAGCTTTATTGAAGCACGTACCAGGTGCACAATCACGCAGCATGAGTCGTCCGTGAACACATTCTAAATATTTATGTCTGTCAGAATCACAAGGACCCAAAATGGTGACGTTACATTTTGTGTTAATTATTTCAGTACATGTTTTGGTTTCCTATACAAGAATTATGAACTAAAATATGCAATTTAAAATCCAAACCTTTGTATCAGTTGGAGTTTTCCACGGGTATCTCATTAGCATTCTATGTGGTTTGTCAATTATGCAAAAACGATCCTCGTTGAAACCACAAAAAGATCCATTTTCATCAGCTACTATTGTGATAGCGTTGCATTTTGTTTGTCTGGTACATGATATTATGCATTCAATAGACGATCGATATTGTTGAAATTGACAGTTAGTTGTTTCAAACATCCCACGAGGTGGTGTTCGAAATAAATATTGAAATGATTCTCTGCAATCACCAAGAAAAATAAATATGATGTTGATTAATATGATTTTCATGAAATCATTAATTTATAAAAAAATATTGTAACTGATATACTCATATATGAGCGATTAACCAATCATATTAGTAGATATTTAAAATGATAACAAATAATTACCAATGCATATATATATATACATATATATAATCGAAATTATGTTATCGAAACTTTCTCCAAGAACTTTAAATTAGGGAAAATAATGTCAAATAATAATAATAATGACTACAAAAGTAAAGCATACAATATATTAGTTTTAAGAACCATTATTTATCTTCAGATACCAAGAAAATATAAAAAATGATGCTATTTACTGAAATAAAGACTAGTTATTTTTAATCCAATCAATATGAATCTTTGGCTTACACGAATGCTAGCCTTTTCTTTATTTATTTAAATAACTCGTCTGGTAATAAATGGTATTGGAAACTTTCACCTCTTATTATGCAGAATCGATAACATTTAGAATATTAGACTGTTAGCGATGAAAATATTTACATTGCCTATGTTTAGATAAATGCCAAAACATTGACAAGATTGTCAACATATGTACTTTATAGAAGTTTCAAAACAAATATAATGATGGAGCAAATGAATATCACCACGAGTTCATATAGCAATGGTAGTTCACCAATTTTATGTGACAATAATAAAATATGAGGCACAACAATAAAATATGTTGTGTTTAAAATATTTCTGAAACACCATCTAATGTCTCACAGGAATTTCTGTATGAGCGGAATTTTTATCTTTCGTACCTTGTAAAATCGTAATAAATGTAAATTGGAACTTAAATAATTTTACTTATACCAACGTAAATATGGCAATTATTGCTCCATATATCGATATGTAAAATGAGTGGTAGTATCTTCAACAAAAGATAGGGATATTGGAGTAGAAGGAAATTACCTCTGTATTACTTTCTTTGATATCACTACATTTTATTTTCTTAATTTAAAAACAGATTTAGAAGATTCCATCTTTCCAAATGATTTATATATATATATATATATATGTGGATTAAAAAAGGCCATGATATACACGAGATATCGCCTTTCTACTAAAATGAATGACCTTCGTCGAAAGATCACAGAACGATTTTCACTTTTCCTATTTAACAGGTCTCTCAGCAATATGTAATGTGATATCTAAATCTTGAAAATCGAAACCTGGTCAAATAATACACAATAGAAAATATATTGAATAAATATTAAAAATATGGCATTTTCACTAGACTGGTGTTCTGATAAATTTCATCTAAAGGCGAGATATGCGTAAGAAGAAAGAAACAGGCCATGTCTTTACTGAGCCTGTAAAGTCATGAACCAAAAGCTTTGAGACCAAAGAAAGTTAAAATCAATCATAGAAAAATGAACTAAACATATATTTCAATAAATCTCTCTCTAACACTCTCTCAAACCAAAGTTTAACTGCAATGGTCAAAATAGTTTATCATATATCTGATATCAAAGACACCACAATCAAATAAAATGAGTTGTCATTCTCAGGTAAAATAGCCTTCATTATCATTTGTAGTAATGTGTTTTTGTACTGCTGTAATATTGCTATTACAGGGTAAGGCAAAAGATTTCTTCCGATTTCTATACTAACAACGCCAACCATTTGAGTTAAAGCAAGCTGTGAAAATACTCATTACGGGTGTCCCAAAAATAATCGAGAGATCATCAATATCACCCATGTACGAGAACGAAATGTGTCTTTTCCAAAGATGTATTATGTACGCATTAATCATAATATCCACTAAGCAATATAGGAGCCTATCACCAAATCGATTGGCTGAACTTTGTATCCTTTCTTTATATCAACATCAAGAATAATAGCAAAGCGATTATTATCACTTGTGACAAGAGAATTAACCATATTATTTAACATTGTTTCCAACTACCTCCTATGTAACCTAATTTGTCGAATAATCATACTCAAAACTATACAAGATCAATCAGATTTGAAACAATCCTCGCAACCACACAATAAATACATTAGATTTGATACCAACTTGCTCAAATTAATCATCTTGTACAACATTACTTACGAAAAACAATGCCTTCAAACTAAACGTACGTTAATAATAGATTACAATTATATCTTAAATATACCATACATTTCCCTACAAAATTTTGATAACCAATTAAATCAATATAAACACTCGAACGCTCTCACTTGAAGTAAATTGTAGGATTGTCTTTCCTCGACTGTCAAAGCAGAGTGCAAGAAATCTGCATAGCAATCGAAGCAAAATTTGCTACTGTGATTAGATGAGAAACTTGCAAGCCTTTTCTTTAAGTCTGCCCTATCGAATAGTGTAGAGAATTTCACGGAATGTTTCAGTAAACACATAATACTACGGATGTTAAGATAACTAACCTTTGATTTAATATTAAATATCTTACTAATTAATTTAGAATACTTTGAATTAAAACACTAATTATTCGAGTGAAATCTAGCATAATATTTTTCAGCACTAGCTTTACAAATTCCAAGTATTTACGATATACAGTTTTATATTATTATTATTTCCCAATCAAACTTTTATGATTATTCGAGAACTTTGAATCGGTTAATAAATTTGTAAGTACCTTTTGGTTAAAGAAATATTATATAAATATAAATAAAAAAATATACTCATGTCTTGTAAATAAATATAAAAAATATATATAAATAAAAATAAATAAAAATATATTCATGTCTTGTATTCGTGCAATAAAACAGATAAATTTATTGACTAAAAATACAACAATAAAGTAAGTCACCGAGAGCTAAACAGAGAAAAGATAATAACAACAATGTTTATGGTCAGTGCAAATCAAAATTTGTTTAAAATTTTATATTTTAAATACATATAGCAAACTCCATATATAATGACTTGCACAGTTACTAATATATAGTGAAAGTGAGAAGTTGTTTTATTGAAAATTTCACTCATGGGAATTTATTATAAATAAAATGACATCAACAGTTTATTTTGTAATGCAGAAATGTTAACACTTACTGGATTGTGTTTTTGGTTATGCAAATATTGACATTGTAGCTGTTGAGATAAATATCAAAACGTTGACAAGCTTGTCAACTTATATACATGTAAGGAGATTCTGAACAAATATGAGTGACAAATCAGTAAATATCAATACAGGTTTATATCACATTATCAAAATATCAATTTTATTTATCAAAGAAGCAAAAATATTTATTATTTTCAACAATGGAGAAATCAGATTTTTTTCTTTATAAAATTAGTTTATAAATTGCAATCAACATAAACCATATTTTTATAAGAGATCTACACTAAAACTTTTTGAATGACAAAACTTATTTTTATTAAATGAACGAATACGTTATATAAAACATTCGAATGTGAAACTGATAAAAAATCAATAAAAATTCCAAACAAAATACTCTATTGGTCATCGATTTCAGTTGGTTGAGATAATCAACATAACCCCATATACAATCCAATGTTGCCATTTGAAAATGATATTTTATTTATTATTAATTTTTTATTTTGATCAATTAGAAGGAAATGTGTGTCCCAAAGATTACACAAAATGTGAATCAATATGCTTTAAATATGAATATCAAAGACAACCATTTTGTGAAGCAGCTGAAAGATGTTTTTCAGTAAATGGAAGATTGGCATTGGATACAGAAATAGAATTAATCAGATCTTGTCTAAAGGATGATGCCGGATTTATTATAGGTATGACAGATTTGTTCAATGAACGATATACCAATAAAACTGGATGGATAAATACCGACGGATCTATTTTTAAAGATGAAAAAGTTTGGAAAAATACAGAACCAAATAATTTGGTTGGGAATGAAGACTGTACGTATAGTTCTCATAAAGGCCTGCACGATGTTCCATGTGCCTACAGGTTAGCCTCAGTGTGTGTTAGTTTAAATTTTATGAAGATAAACTCAAAACAATTTAAAATCGATATGAACAACATCTATAATAATG
The DNA here is from genome assembly GCA_037951405.1 of Platydemus manokwari. Classification (NCBI taxonomy): domain Eukaryota; kingdom Metazoa; phylum Platyhelminthes; order Tricladida; family Geoplanidae; genus Platydemus; species Platydemus manokwari. The sequence continues at coordinate 7,109 of JBBMOY011152104.1, forward strand.
ACAATGAAACCGGCTGTTATAAAGAAATCAAATCGAAAAGTAAATTACATTGTGGAACACTGTAAATATTATTCTTAATCATAAATTATTTTATAAATATTTACTTACAGATGTCTTCAAGACGATAACTGTAAGTCATTCTACTACAGTAATGCTCGAAAACAATGTATATTGGTTAAATTTGCAAGAAGTACACTGCCTGCAAATTGGCAAAATAGTGAAAATGAATGGCAAGGGTACCACAACTAAAATTAAACAAGAATCTTTTTGATTTTATTTGGTAATGGAATTAATTTTTGTTTAACTGTGATTGATAAAAAATCAACCTTTTCTGTAATCTTTTTTTTCTGTAATTGTTTTATTGATTAAACGGTCATTGATTTTTATATTTAACCGATAAACAAGTGATATTATGATGTGCAATATTTTGTATGTAATGTGTTATAAATTTTCAAAACAATTATAAATTCAGCATTTCACTTTCAACTTTGAAATCAGATGTGAAGTATTGATGTGCAATTTATAAGTGACACTCCATATTTGATTTAGAAAATTTCCAGTGTATAATATGGGGTTATCTCAAGAATATAACTTGCATTGCACACTTCATTTTATTGTTTATTGATTGGATTATAATGAACCGTGTTCAAAATTCTAATCATATTGAATTAGTTTATCAATCAATGATAACATTTTAAATCCTCTTTCTTATTATATCTTATTTGTTATACATTGATTTTATCATGTGATTTTATCGCAAGCAACATATAAGTTAGACCTTTGACGAATATATTTTGTATAAATTAGTTTGCAAATTATTTATTGATAATTTATTGATTAATATAGATTTATGAATTTTTGTCTGCCGTCAAGGGTATCATCACATTAATCAATAATTTTTTAGAAAAAGTTCTAGTCATTTATATTTTTTCAAAAACTTCACATCACTGTGTATTTCCAAAAGGGCGCTCATGTAAGTGTTCAGGAGATTGAGGCTTGTATTACCACAAAGCAGCACTCTTAACGGGAATCGAGATCTGTTAATCAATGGGCTTTATCTAATATAAAATAAGGGCACTAATCTCATAATACTGAATGAACGAAAGAAAAATAATTGAAATGCATTTTAGAAGCTCTATTTTGAATTCATCAAAGTGGGATATTTTGAATGAAAATCAACGACTCTGAATCAGCGTCTTTTGTTATGAACGCCAAATTTATATTCTTACAAACCATAACAGAGCCTCGCATTTCATATTATGAGTATTTAAATTACAAAATTATTTTACCAAATATTGTCTCACAAATTGGAAAATCAAGAAGAATGGATTGACATTATAGACGGACAAGTCATGTACTAATTTGAAAAGAATAAACCTTTTTATCTTAAGCCAAAATCTTTACCAAACAGATAAATTATCAAATAAGTTAGATGATGGTGAAATAGCTATAGTGAATGTGAGAATGTTAAATTTAATATTAGAAGATTTAGTGTTATATAGCATTTGAATTTAAAACGCTAAATTTTATCTAGAATTAATTTGATTTGTTTAAATAATTGTAGTTAAATAGATTATTTGAAAATGTTTATAATGTGTGCTTTCCAATAAAGTAGTCACGTCCATGACAAAGAAAGGAAGGTGAGAGGCGGTGAGTTTATAAACGATACGATATTATAATTAAATAATGTCAATCACCTCTATCTAATAAATGAGTTACCGGATCGCTTAGAATCGACTGACCTATGTTCAAATATTAATCACGTAAAGCCCTTATCCATTTCAGTCTTCAAGGATGTCATTTGAATAATTGCTACTATTACCAAGATCCGTACCCAATACCTCTCCACTCTGCCTACTAATGTAAAGAGCATAGAGTTTGTTTGACTAAATTAAGATTTGGTTATATAACCATCGTGTATATAAACTACTGGGTTGTATTTAAATCAGTAAATAATGCGTAGCATTTTATTGTTTTGTTAAAATTATTTTATCTAGCACCTAATCCACATAAGCTCTATTGGTGAAGTCTCATAATCTGAAATACTTAAAAATCATTTTTGAACGAGACTGTTTTTTGAGAGCAGTTATTTATGGAATAAAATTCCATGCATGTTAGAGGAAAAATTGGATTGGGAGATCAACATTATATAAAGCTCTAATCTCGGGATGAATCTAAAACAAGAGATAGACAATTTATTAGATATCTTAAATTGTAAATCTCATATTTTCCGTTGAGTTCAAACGTTACTTTAAATGTCGGCTGAGTTGAAAATCATTCTAATATTAAATTCTAATATCAGTTTTATATTTTATATTTTTATATTTTATATTTTTGCATTTTATTGAATGAATTCTAGTCTAGATTTGTAAAATAATTTTGCAAAATCTTAAATTTTACCTTTATTCCGTTGGTTTTTACAATATTGATTAAGAACATTAAAACAAAACTCACATTAAAATGAAATAAAATGTTAGTAAAGAAACACGAAAGCAACTAATGAAAGTATCTCATTGGCCATGAATATACACTGCATATTGTTTATAGATGCTCAGGTTTATGAATAATCAATAATCAATTAAATACGGTAGTTATAACCACCTTGGTTTCATCAGAGAACATTGTCGGGAGATTTACAGATACCGATAAAAATACATGATTTAGTTTTCATATGAATCTTTAAATCTCAACTTCAGTCAGTATTCAGCAAGTTTGCCCTAAAGATTAACATGATAATAACTAGCCAATTAAAGTATAATTTCTAAAATTGGATCCACTGATATTTTATTGAATTATTGATTAAATTGATTCTATGGATAAGTGGATATATTACATCACTAGTGTTTTACATTATATTTGACTTATTATACATTATATAATATTATGAACAAAAAGGTGTAATTATCCCATTTGAAAATAAAAGATATATTTTATACGAAGGAATAAATGGATTAGTTTGGTGAAATTTTGAAAAGGGAATTAAAAATTAATAAAAATAAAAAGAAATATATTTTTTAACTACATATTTCATAAGGAGAAGATGTTAAAAGACTTTCATAAAACACATTTCCTATCGAAGCGAAGGAGTTTGCTTTATAATAGTTTTTTTGTCACTTATAATATCTAATACTTTTTTTATCATTTATGGTGAGAGTC
>JBBMOY011152215.1:0-10264 GCA_037951405.1 Platydemus manokwari
GATGTACGAAGTGATTGTAATATATTTCAATAATGACGTTTAGAGAAAAATTATTATTTCTATTCTTTATGTGCCTAATGTTTTAATATTTTTATTATAGACAAACTAAATTTGACTTCTATTTATTGAACAAAACCAAGATAACACAATCATGTTAAATTATTTAATGGACAAATGTAGAATTATTATTTTGAATTTATATATTTTAAAAAATTTACAAAAAACTCATGTCTCTTTAAAATAGCATTGGATAAATCACGGAATTATATGACCACTTTTAAAATGACGAATTAAGTTTGATTCAATGAATTTTATCACTTTTGAGAAATATTTATAAAATTAAATTGTTAATTTGTTCTACAAACTATAGCAGTTAAGCAATAGATTTTCAAAAAAGGTCAATGATTAATACAATTCTAACCAATTGAGTGAATTATTGATACTTAGAAAGTTTGCTTGAGATGATTAATAATGAAAGCCAACATTACATATATTTACAGAATTGCTATGAAATATGAACAGTAAATTAGAAGATTTTGAAATAAAATAGATACACAATATTTATTAAATCGAAACTTGTGGATCATCTTCAAAATTTTAATTTCATTTATTACTTTTCACGCTCGTTTCTTCATCAAGCTACCTTTTAGATACAAGTCAATGTTACTTTTTTGTGATTTATTTTTACTTAACTTCTAATCAATAAATGAAAAATGAATCCATTATATTAACATGTTATCACTATATTTCCTTTTATAGATTTATCAGATCATCCAATAAATAGCGTCAATGAAATTGAAGCATTAATCAATAGATTCATTTCCAACAGGTATGAAAGCAGCGTTTGCTATCTTCTGAAAATAAACCTCAATTTTACGATTGATGATTGCTGTTTAGCCTGTCGATGCTCTCGCTTCAAAGCTTCTAACTCAATGCCGTGCTTTTATATTATGCTTTTGATCAATAAAGTCATTTTAACTTTTGAAAATTTTTGACATTTTATAAATTTAAGCACTCATAAAGTAATTATTAGCTTTTTAAAGTAATTATTTAACTTTAAACATCTTATTATTTAACTTGAAATTTTATTAGATTTGATATAATTGTAATTAAATAAAAAAGTTAATTCTTTGCTACACTTTAAATAAATCATGTTTAAATATTTAAAATAAAAAAGAATTTATTTGAAGATGTTTGGAATTTTTAAACGAAGGGAAATTAAATTATTTTGATTTTTTGTATTTGTCTAACTTAAGATTTTGATAAATATCAATAATTATATCGTTTATTATACCTTATTAAAAAGTAAAGAGACTTCAATACCAGATAATTTTTATTAAAGAACTCCGATTCCATACATCATTGTAAAGTATTTAAATCAAATAAAAAAAATTTAAGAAAATAAAAGCAAAAGATTGAAATAGCATAATCATGTTTAAAATTTTGTGGATTGGTTCACTTTCAGATAATGATTAATTTGTCTCCTTTATCAAAAACGATGACATCATTTATTCTTAGTTTTCATCTTATCTATGCTAACTTAATAATTATCATAATATGTAATTATTGTCCAATATCTTTCATTACATTAGATTATTAGGTAAATCAAAGCTTAACATGATTAGAAGTGACTTCGGAATTTTAAATAATAACAAGTCAAAGATCTGAAATCTAAAATATTTTAGATTTATTCCATAAATTCAAACTCTAAATGCTTAAAAAATTATATCAAAGAATTCGAAATCAAAAATATGAATCTATTAAAAACTTATTGTTAGCAAAAACTGGTTAAAACAGAACCAGTTTTAATTGATCAATCGTTGGTATTCCTAAAAGTTCTCTTGTAGTGTTTTTAAAATTTAACATTAGGTTTTTTAAACTCCAAGATTTTTTTGCTTTATTTTTTCTAATATACTTGCACTGGATATAAGAATATTTTTTAAGAACAATATTATCCATATTTATGTTGCACTGTTTATTCATTTAAAAATACACTAATATTTAGATTAAAATGATCGATTAATAAAAACAAATTTATTATATTATGTCTAAATACCATCAGATTATAAATAAATTAAACTTAATTATAAATAAATAGAATAATATCAATTAATATTAAAATAAAATTTAACCAATTTTTGGATCTATTATTTCCTAAACATTACTAATATTTATTTATTAATTCTAAATTCGATATTGAACGATACAGAATTATTATTATAATACGTAATTGATTGTACGGATAATGTATGGAGTTGTCAAATTGTTCTTCGAATATCATATTTATAAATCAACCTAGAATAATACAATGTTACGAGAATACAATTTTCAGTTGTTTTTTACATCGTTAACTTATCAAGATTTTTTAAGATTTAGAACCAATTAAAAGAAAAACTAATTAGTTATGAATTAATCTAAATCTTTATTTGGATTAAGTTATACTTGCAAAAACAAATACTTGAAAATAATTATAAATAGTGCTAATTCGTATTTATTATTAATTAAAACCATATTTTATTTTGTAATTTCTCAGAGAAAATTATAAACAAAATTTTCGAGAATGAGTTTTCCTAAATAATCTATTAATTATTTTCATTTCTTTAATTTCCAATTCGTAAATTTAGAAACTCTGTAAAAATTTAAATAAAATATTAATCTGATTTATTTGAATAAACTGAAAAAATCCAACAATTAGGTGTAATGACATCTCATTAGATTTTAAAGGTAGTTTAGTGTGGAAAACATCATATTTACGTAAAAATAACGTTCCGTACAATAATTACTAAATTAATTCAATAAGTACAAATTAAAAAAGTCTATTTGTTTATTTTGGATATTGGAGACAAATCTTTTAAGTAATGAAAGAAAAGTCATTTCCTATTTTTATATATAAATTATTATAATTTTAATAATAATAATAATGATCAGTCTCTATCTAATATGATATGTGCTACGTATGCTAATCGTAGGACTTACATTTGTGATTATAATTACTTCAGTTTATTATTTGGTCGTTACTTACTTGATTTCATATTACCTTACCAATATCATTAGGGTTACAGCCGCTACTCATATCCACGACAAGAGCAGTAGAAGTCATGCAGTTTTCACAATTCATTTTTCACAAGTTTAATATTTAAATCAACAAAATATTTTTCAAAACATGCATTAGGTGGTGCTTGATAATAATGCTCCTGAAGAACTCAAAAGCAAATTTCATCTTGTCGATTTAGCTGGAAGGTAATTCTTATTTTCATATTATTTACAATATATTTTTAAAATGAAAAAGAATTTATTATTACATTTATTTGCATGAGGTATTTATTAGGCTTACCATTAAACTTAGAGTAGTTGAATGAAAAAAGCAAATTTATATTACTTTACTATTGTGATGGATTTGCTGATATAGAACCAAATCCAATTCCGATAATGTCCAAGACAAGTAGTAAGTTATATCCAATGTAAGTGAAATTGTTTTGAGTGTTAATGCACCAATGCACGAATAATGAAATTTGCTATCTATTTTGGAATTGGTGAGTAGGAAAGATGAAGATACTGATCTATCAGCAAATTAGAGATCAGAAAATCCGCAAGGTTTCTTAACTCGAGCAACAATGATTTTAAAAATTTTTATGAATATTTACACATAAATAATTACATTGTTATGAATTTTATTATGAAATCTAGAAAAATAAGCAAACTGTAAATTTGCCGAATAGATGTTTCTTGTCTGGATCCAATGTTATCTTGGCAGAATTTATGAAATGAAAATTGAAATTAAGTTTTTAGCTGTAGAATTTATTTAAATTATATTTTGCCTTAGAGCTCTGACTTTAATTAGAATTCTTTAACGATCAATGATTCATTTATTATTTTTATCTTAAAAAAGTAACTTTGATATTAAATGGATTCTCTAGAATGCTGGGACAATTTTTGTACTTGAAAATCTTATTTTTTCTCAAACAGAAATTTAATTGGATTGTGTAATCAAAACAGAATATATTGATTTTAAATTTATGTTGAATCTATTAAAAATATTAAGATTGATTATACATAAACATAACAGTCTTCACGACGGGGTCGCACAAGCCGTCATGTCGGCTTTTAAATTGATTTATTAAGATTGATATGTCTGATATTCTGTTTTGAGATTTCTTCATTTAAAGTCTTCTCATTCGCCATGCAACATTACCGAATAGCTATGTTATATACTTGTTATTTTGGCTGCACATTATGTTTTACAACTTTGATTAGAAATATTATTTATCTCTATCGTGTATTACTATTTTTGTTTGTTTATTACCTATTGATATTGAAAGCTGACATGATCAGAAAAAGTTTCTGATTAATATAATAAAATGAAATATGTTAAAAGGATACATCTAAAAGTGTAAGCAAGACCTTAATAACGGATAACCTCAATAATGAGAAGGTTAATGGCAGATCGATTATAAATGACAAAATAATCTCTGGAATTAGGAAAATAAAAGTGGGTGATCTGTTTTATACTCGCCATTCATCATTTTTATCAATAGATGCAATGATTATAATCTGCCTTATTTAGAAGAATGATCACTTTTTATAACTTCGTATATGTGACTGAAGAACTATTTATTGGACATATAAAAATATATTTTAAAAGACAATTTCATTCCACGAGAATTCCTCAGAATATTAGAAAACTGGGTTCTGCATGTATTAGAACTTTTTCCACACATGTTCTCTTTCTTTTCTTCTAGTCTTTTGGCTTATTAATCATCGTCTTAGATTCCCAAGTCATTTAATCCATTGAGATTTTCCAATAGTATCAATGATTGCATCTGGAGTCCGTGCTCAGCCTCTCCCTCACAATATTACTGATATTAATAAAAATTTTTAAAACAAATTCATAATATCAAATATTATATCAGACCTGTCACATCAAGCTAAGCAGAAACAAATGCGTCATTTAATTATTCAGTTTATATTGTATGCTTTATCAATTGAAGACCTTCTAAAAGAATGATAATTAATTTATGTTAGTTATTATGAAACAAATAAACTTATTCATTTTTAATGATTTTATTGATTGACGAGATTGGCAGAACTGATTAGTCATGTGACATTATATTGGAATTATGAACAGAAGCAGTGTCACGTGCTTATTAGAAATATAATCCAGGTTATATTTGAATCCTAGAAATAAAAAAAAATGATGATTTTCATATGAAATGATCATAGAGACCAAATTTTAAAACACACTAATATTCATTCTAGTAAAACTTGAAAAAACTTATTTAAACTTAGCAAATTAAAAAAAGAAAGGCGCTTTAATCGAAACATTTTTAATATCGATTTAATCGTTAGCATGAATGAGATATTTTTATAAATGTCACATCAGAATCAATATATTTCTTTTATTTATTAACTGCATTACTTACTTAATATAAAAATGGAAATAATCGATTGTTTTGTGCAAAAAATAATGATGTTTGTTACTTTTATGAAGAATTTCGAAAGCTTTCAAATTTACTTATTCCAAAAAATATTCTTTTCCATAACTCGATATGTGTAGAAAATCAAAGCGTTGTTTAGATAAATGTTGATTTTGCACATTTTTATCTCTAGTGAGCGCACCGATCTGAATTCGAAAGTATATAGCAATGAAAGACAGAGAGAAGGTTCAAATATTAATAAGTCTCTGATGCAACTGGGAACAGTGATAAAATTACTAGGTATTAGTTTTTCTTTATTAGAGTACATATTAATCATTTGAATTAGCTGAACACAGTGTAAAGCCAGACAAAAAATTATTCATTCCATATCGAACATCCAAATTAACGTGGATTTTAAAAGATTCGTTGGGTGGAAATTCATTAACTACAATGCTTGGAAGTAAGAAATAATTAAAACAAAAATTTACACTTACAAGAATGTTTTATCATTTATATTTATTAAAAACTGTTGTTGAGTGAGATGAAATTATCTAAAAAGAAAAACTGATTTGCACATTGGAACCCTTGTTTAATCATTTTAAACATTTGGATGCCTACACAACCATACAGGCATAGCTCTCAGCCAATCGTAGTGAAGTTAGATGATAAACGACAATTTGAAAAAGAGGCATAGCTACACAATAACACACATAGTGATTGACCAATCCCACTTGTTCAAAAAATTAAAAATCAATAAAAACATAGAAAAGCAAAAATCGAATTAAAACGATACAACACGACACAAAGAATTAAACACAGGTCAGGAATATGAAAATAGATGTTAAGATGGTCCACTGCAGATTGGAAGTCAAGTTTTGGTTTCACAAGTCACGATATCAAGTTATATATTTTAATGCAATTATTTAAACAAATTAATACAAAGTCTAATTTTAAAATCATCACATTCCCACCTTCTTTAAAATAAATTCTTAATCATCTCTATATCGAAATCTCCAGCTACTAATTTTCTTCTATGAATTCTTTGTATCTTCTCTATATTTAATCCACATCGGTTATGTATAATCTTTGTTTCTTTTTTATACCTTCCTCTTTCTTTTCTATAATTTCAAGATCGAGTTCAAATATGTGGTAACCATGTAAGCTGATACTATTTTTTTTTATCTTTGAAAACGAACTGAGAAGTCACAACACCAAAATATATATTTTAATACAATTATTTAAACGAATTAATATAAAATCTGATTATAAAATCTTTTAAATTTTAAAATCCTCACAACTCCAAAAGCAAAGTACACTTATAAGGATGAGTCCTATCCTTCAATTAGATATCATTATCTGCCTAATCAAATTAAACTAAAAGATTGTTTTAAAAAACGTGAACAAAAGTATAACACTTCTCTTGATTTTTACGTTAAATGAATATTCTTTTATTGAATTATTTTAAATTAATTTTATCAAGAAAATGCAATGTATAAGGTTACGCTGAATGTTTCGAATCTAGAAACCTAAAAATTCTTAGAAAATGCAAAATACCTCCTAGAAAAATAATCTTTAAAAAATCATTAAAAAAATAAGAAAAATTTTTGATAAATACGTAGAGGAGTATAAAAACGATTCAGAGTGCAAAATAAAATTAATATTACATTCAACAATTTAAATTGAAATTAGTTGCCAAAATCTGAAGTCTACATATCGATATTGAAGTTAAAATGTTTGCAGTTTAATATTATCTACTCATATTAATAAGTAGATAGTGTTAAAGGTAGAAAATACTTATTCAAAATATAGTGATAATTTTATATCAATTTTATAGCAATCACTCCAAACGGAAAACACTATAGCGAAACGATTAACACTCTGCGATTTGCATGTCGAACTAAATCAATTAAAACGACCGCGGTTATTAATGAGGTAAAATTCTCAGCAGACTGCGGATTTATAATCTCGATTTTTAAACTGAAAAATAGGACTCTACTGCTAGAACAATACGAGAACTGAAAAGAGAAATTGAGATATTGAAACAGCAATTGAATGAAAAAGTAGATATCTATACATTTTTTTGTTTCCATATTAATTGTTATTCATAGAATCAATCGGACTATTTAATACGTAGTCAAAAAGTAATTGATTTCCGCAAAATTTATGAAATATTATTTATAAAAATCAGTTTGAAGAAATGTCAAAATCGTGGACCGAGCAAAGGCGAAGTAGTCTGTCATTAAGAAAATACGGATCCTCAGCTGTAAGAATTACACAAAATTTATTAAATCAAAATACGTTGGTACTTACGATCGTGACCATAATTTTTTAAAATAAATTCTAATTAATAAAAGAATTTAATTTAATTTTTTTAAATTAATTAGTCCATAACTGAATTTATAAAGATTCGATAATGTTTTTCGTATTTCGAAAACTGTTGTGAATCTAACGATTTTTATTGGCTAGTTTTTATTTTAACAATAAAATTTTAGAGATTTCAAATTAAATAGTCATTTTTGAAACAATACACGAGTTGTCTGGATAATCTATGCCACACAAGTCACAATAGATATATTTTTGTTTTAAATAAATAAATTCACATGTTCAAATAGTTCAGGTTTTTTAATTAAAATTTTTTTATCACAGTAATATTTCGATATGGATCATACTATACTCTTTTTTATAATGATAATATTTTCGTGCAGATTTTTTATAAAGATCTAGGGTAAAATCGAAAAAATTATATTAATTTTTGTAAAAAATTTATAAATGGCATAAAAATGAATTTCTAGATATAGAGATTACCATGATAACTTTACATTTCAATCTAAATTAGTGGTTAAATTGAAAAATAATTTGTTATACCATATCGGTAGAACGAGTTTCAAAACATTACTTGGGGGGTTATTTTTAAAATTATATTTATTTTTAACATGAAGTTGTTTTCTTTCATAAAAATCCACTAAAAAGTATTCAGAAAATAATCTTTAAAATAGATAACAATGCAAGAGATTTTATCTACTAATTATTAAGATTAAAGAATGATTTCGTATTATGAATTAAAATAGTAGCTTAAATAACATAAAAATAAACAATATAAAAATAAAAAAATTGATGAGTTCGAAATCTCTAAATATTCCCGCTTTAATAAACAATAATAATTTAATACTGGTTCATATGATTGATAGTTCTTATCAAATGTATTTAAATTATAATATTAAATTAAATAATAACTATATAATATAACTATATATAACTATAACTATATAATATAACTATATAATATAAATATATAACTATTAAATAATAACTATATATTTAAAATTTTATTAGAAACTTTACAAATATATTGTTAAAATAATTAGCATAAATCAAAATAAATAGTGACTAAATAGATATTTCAATAAATTTTAATTTTTTAATCAGGAAGAAGATGGAGCTACCGATCAAGGTGATGAAATTTTTTTTCTACAAAAATAACTTTATGGTTGCACTTTAGAAGAAGGATTAGGTGGTAAATTTCAACAGGTATTTATTAAAACTTTATTTGATATATAAATGTTAAATAAAATAGTTTTGATTTAATCCATTTACAAAATATCATTTATAAAAATATGAATAAAGACAAACTACATTCATAAAGATTTATTTTAAAATCAAATAAAATAATAGATTATTAAATTTTATAAATGGAATTGTATTGCAGTCGGCTTCGGTTGATGGTACCCTAATGGAAAATCCATTTATCAGTTTATGAATAATATTTTTAATGCATTTCATATAACGAAACTTTAATAAATGTAATAAAATTTGATTTGGTGGTTGATGGGAAAAAGATATCACATCAATACATACACATAAATTGACATTGCTAAGCAAGAATAATTATAAGAGATTTGTTATTAGTATTTTACTTTTTAAGAAGACTCTTAATAAAATCGGAAAGCATCAGAATTTTTCTTGAAACTAATGTCTTTACTGAGAATTTAACTCAAATTGGGTGCATATATAGTAAAAACCGGTTCTGATAATCATGCTATATCACACAAATTTGGAAAAGAACTTTCTGTGGGCCGCTTCGAAGTGCTACATGTTATTTGTTTTAAGCAGTTGCATAAAGTGAAAATAAAGTTAGAGGATATAAAATTTCCTTTATTACAAGACCATACTTTATCACAAAAAAATTTTAATTGTAATAATTTTTTTGAAATTTTTTACAAATTCAACTTTGGTGAAAAGGCACAATTTTATTAAAATTTTTAATGATGAAAATTTGAAAGGATCTAACATAAGTCTGCCAATTATTTCCATAGAGGTGTTTAATATTTAAAAGAAATTAAAGAAATACAATATTCTCAAATATTATCATTAATAAAGTGTCCAAGTTTTACTAAAAGATTGATAATTTTGTTAATTATTTTTTTAAGGTTAATTAGAAGATTTTTTACATTTTTATAATTTTATAATTTTTATTAATATTCAAAAATTAAACGGACTGTTATAATTGTAATTAAAATTATTATATTATTGTTGGGGTTCTGACAATAACTATAACAATATCGTGTATAATAGTGACAATATTCAATGTATAAAAGTAGAATGTATGAAATATCGTTGTATATTAAAGTAATTTATAAATTTTTAAAATTTGGTTGTATTAAAAAAACTAATTGGTTTTGTATCGATTTCTAGCTATTGGAAAATGTAGCGTTTATCGACACCTGAAGTCGATTAAATTTTTATGATATTGCTAAAAATCGGAACATTTAGTTGCTATTTTATTTTATTTTTACCGCACTGTAGCGATATTGTTAAGTTTATTTTAATCGCATTGTAGTGATATATTTTTA
>JBBMOY011152326.1:0-10263 GCA_037951405.1 Platydemus manokwari
ATATATTATCCTCCAAAGCTTTTAGTTGGAATAAATATAATTTATCGATACCATGTTCAATCGCTTCACATACTTCCCTATAAATCTTTTTTGAACCGATATGAAATGATTCTCAAATAACAGAATTTATTATTGTTAATGAACTTGATCCCATCCCACAATATAAAGTAATTACCGGTAAAATTTCAACATTAGAAAGAGTATGTAAAATATTTGAAGTAAAACCTAAAAATCTGCCAGATATTAAAATTGAATATTTTAATCCGCTATCAACTTTAGTCCATTTATTTTTTAACTTATTATAATGACTTAATAATTCTTCTAACTCTTTTTTCATTCATAAATTTTTCAATTCTAAGTTCATTAATATTTACTTTTAATATATCATTTTCATAACCCAGATAGAATGGACTCATATTCTGAGAGTCTTGTGGAGCACTTGGATTACTAAAATTATCAATATTTGACATAGTCAACAGTAAATGCGGATTGGGATAAAGTTTTTGATCTTCCAGGATAAGGATAAAAACAACTAAATTTTGTACCATGATTATTATCCAAGAAAACAGTTCCATCTTATGTTCCAATACAACTTCCTTTTCCATTAACATATTGAACAAGAAATACAAAACTAAATTGTAAGAGGGGAATAAGTTCATCTCCCTGAGGAAATTCAGATTTATAAGTAAAATTTCTACCAACCCCAATATAATATTTTCGTTACTATAATATTCATGGAAACAAAACCACGAAGATGTAAATGAAACTGGTAGTTTTCGAATTAACTTAAGATATTTTTCAAAGTTTTTGTATGGATTACCATTAAAAAACACATTTATATTTATATAACAATTAATATTATTCCCCCCTTCCTTAAACAGGTAAATTTTATTTCTACCCCGCTGTCATTAAAAGTACTAACATTAGTTGGTTTTCTTATATCAATGATCTATTTTCTCAATGTTTTGATATCATAAGTATTTTTAAGGAGATTATTCCATTTTTTCTAATTCTCCTCCGGACTGAACACCTAATTTTTTCTTCATTATCTCTATAAATTCTGCTTCCGTTTTTCCCTCTATGAATTTTAAATTGTTAAATTTTTTCGAGATTAATTTTATTTCTTTTTCATTTATTTTTTATTATAATTTATAATTTTTATTATATTTCTTCTTCATTAAAATCTATTAAATCCCAATTTTGATCTGTTATTTTAAAGGCAATTTCACTCACACGTTAAGTAAATATTGGAAAATATATTACTTGTTTTACTTCTCTAACATTAAACAACCTGGACGAACACTATTAGCTGGAAAGCTATAAATAATATCTGTGCTTTTTCCAGATCCATAACTTCAGAAATATTTATTTTATTTTCTGATAAATGAATTCCAGATGGATATATTTTAGTATTTTCAAATCCTAAAACAGAACCCAAAGTAATAAATTTAATATTCCCCTTTGTGATTAGTTTACATTTTAAAGTGGGTTTATTACCTTCAATTTTAACATTATATATAGGCTTATTATTACTGTCAACTTGTGTTATTCCATTAATTTTATACTCATCAATAACATTTTGTGAACATATATTTATACCTGGAATTTCTCTATCACCAGGTAAAATTTTATATAATTTATTTTCATATTCAAATCTTTTATCTAACTTTAAAAGCACTGGAAAACTAAATTTCCATTCAGATTTTTTACTACCACATATTATTACTGTGCTATATATGTTTTAGAAATAATATTAATTAACTCATTAATTTCTCCTCCATTTTAAATTATCACTTTTATGACTTTTGTTCTTATGAATATAAATAAAACCCTTCACCTTTAATCTCTTTTAAAAATGGTAACTTTATATATCTACCATATTTTAGAAAATCATGCAAAGCTGTACCCTCATAAGGAGTTAAATAAAATCCGGCCCCTTTAGCACCAGTATTTTTTTTCTTCTATCGCTATTTTATTTTTGGATCCTGTTTCCATTGTGAATTGTTTATTGAATTTATTAATTTGAGTGAGGATTATAAAATTTAAATCTCAAAGATTTAACAAGTTAATATCAAAATACACTAATCTGTCTAAATAATTGTATTATTGAATATAAATTTTGTAGTGACTTTTTAACTCATTTTTAGATTCATCTTGTGTGTTCCTTTATTTTTCATTCGCTCCGTTCTGGTAGCAAATTTTCTTGCATCTCCTTTAACAGTGGTGTATATGGATGTTTGTTACCTGTTATTGGTATACGCCAATTGATTATCGAGTTTTAAATATGTTTTAAATATTCCATTTACTAAATGTCTGATCTTTTCATAGAATCCGAATTCCCTGGGCTTAGCACCCATTTGCCTCTTGTATTCTAAAATGTAGTAAAGCATAAATGTATGATTTTCATTATAATATTGTTTTAAGTCAGCGTTTAACAAAAATGAATGTGAGAAAAGCAAAAGACTTAGCAATTAAGAAATCTTTTGAACTATGTTTCTTCGAAAATCCAGAAGAAGAGGCAATGAAGAAGAAGAGGCAAAAATGAAGAAGAAATTTTATCGATGATGATTTGTGGTGTACACGGATTTAAAATAAATAAAAAATGTAAAAGTAAAAACATTTGGAAATAGCGCAAACATAGTTGTAATTCATAAGGAAAACTGAAGAAGGCTTTAAATTGATTTTAGTAGTTATTGATTTATATATAAGAAACTATCGGTGTATTTCTTTTGAGGGATAAAAGAAAAGAAACTTTAATTGAAGAATTTGTAGATTATTATGAGGGAATCAAAGAATCCCCAAATATATTTGGTTTGATAAAGAATCAGGAATCATCAGTAAACTTCTAAAAGAATTTGTGAGGATAATGATATCATTTTTTATCATACAAAGAATGAAGGAAAAGACATTTATTGCTGAAAGTTTTAGTAGAACTTTAAAAGACAAAGTGTGGAAACATTTTACAGCTTTTAAAAATCAAAAATAGAATAATAATTTATTAAAAAGTATGGTTAATAAATACAATAAAAAAATTCATTCTGGAATTAGAATTAGCTTAGAGTTTTGGCCCTGCACTAACTCATTCAAAAACAGAATGATAATAGGCTTTCCATTGCTGTTCAAAATCTCGCTCGACATCAAGGAATCCATGGCCACTTGCAACGTTTCTTAGACAGAATCATCATTGAAGACGAGAAATAATGTTTCTATGTGAATATGAAAGAAATTAAAGAATAGATGAGTCATAGAGGGAAGCCTAAGCTCAGGACCAAGAAAGACCTACACCCGATGAAGACAATGATTTGCATATGGTAGAATTCAGAAGGTCTAATCCACTGGAAAGTGCTTGGAAAGAACAGGACAGTAGAGAATAATCTCTATAAAGCACTATTGCATCTAATAACTGGGACAATTCAGTAAATAAGACCGAATCGACAAGGTCAAGCTATCATTCTCCATGACAATACTCGACCCACCCCCTCAAAAACTGTCAACATGACACCCTAAAATCTCGGTTGGGAAGTCTTTCAACATACTCCCTATTCCCCAGACCTCGTCGCAACGGATTACCATTTCCTCCGCTGTCTTTCAAATGTAATGCAGGGCCTTAGCTTCGAAACTCAGCATCATCTTTAGAATTAATTCAACAAACTGGTGGAAAAATGGGAAGAAGTAGTGAATAATGAAGGAGTGTACAAAATTCATTGAAATTTTACTATTTTTGCGATTAAAAGTCTTTGATTTCTTTGAAAATAAATGTTTGAAAACAGCAGAAACATATGCAACAACCCAATACTACTCTTACAATAACAATACTGTTATGCACACATCAGTGCTATCCTTGTTTGGATACAATGCTTTTATACTAAAAATGATTAGTAGATCTGATAAAAATATTGAAGATAATTTCTATGATTACTGAAATTCGTATTATTTTTATAAACGAAATTTTAAATAATAATATTAATAGTGTCTAGAGATTTCCGTCGTTGATAATATTCCAAAATGATTCACTATTAATTTTATGGATGAGTTTAATCTAATTTTCAAGCGAACTGAAATCGTATTTAGATTCAAATGATATGCACATTGGAACAATTTTTGATTTAAGAGATTTGAATGAGATATTAGAACCCAGTCGAATCTTAATGCCATGCAAATAGATGGTACAGCAAGTACTAAAATTAAAGAATAAAGATAAAATTTATAACGAAAATAATTTCAACAACATTTCAATATTTATTTATCACCATTAAGAACTTATTCGTATTTAGAAAGTGCAAAACCCAGAGCCCAACTTATATTAACGTTTTTTAACTTGTCTGAAACGGTAATTTTATCCGCCCATTTGAATCCATAACCATTAGTAAGAAGCGCTACCATGTAACTCGAATCCAAACATTGGAATTTTTTATGCCCTTTGTTTTTATTGGAAGGATTTCGACATATTTCCATGGAACTATCAACGATTTTTTCGATGTTTGTCTTATAAATATTATTTTTGTCATCGGTCAAATTTTTTAAATAACCATGGATACCACTAATGACATAATAATAACTTGACATGCCATAAAACTCCATCTTTTTGAAAAAAGATCTAACATGTACAGTGCGGTAACTGTACAACAATCCAGTGTAATAACAGTTAATAAATCGGGTTTGCCAATTATTTGGATATCCCTGAAAACCTACAGATCCTGTTCCAAACTTCACAGAACTTTTAACCTTTGGATGGACACATTCAGTAAACTTGGTACTACCTTTACATTTTTTCTTGTAACAATTGTAGGCATCAAGATATTTAATTCGTGTTATTTGCATACCCATATTATTGTAACCAGCCACATAAATACTATATTGTTTGTCAAATAATGAAAATTCTTCTGTGTTATTCGGTATTTTTTCAACAGTTTCAAACGCAATTTGAGTAGAACCCCCACCGAGATCGAGGATTCCCACTGATTCCGTATAATTCAATTTATTTACCAAGTAATTAACAGTTATCCACGCATACTTTGCTTCTTCTTTTAGGTCTAAAATTCCATAATTTTCCGGTTTGAAATTGTACGCCGAACTTGCAAAGGCAGTTTTTATTTTCTCATTCATATCATTCCGCAAATCTTCATCCAATGCTCGAATTCCTGCAGTGACTTGGACATAAAATTTTACTGAATTTTTACAATTTTCTGGAATGTGTTCTGTCAGATTTCCATCTATTTCTTTGACAATATTATTTAACATTTCTACTTTATTTTTTTTATTTGCCAGTGAAGAAAAAGAAGGTTTGATGACGTGATCTCTCGAAAAATTCAGTTTTGGAAGGGGCTCCTGGTCAATAAATTTGAATATATTTAGTTTGCTTGATGTACTACCGCCATCAACAACGACAATATATTTATAAAGACACTCTTCATCGGGCGTCTCTGTCACATACGATGAAACCAGTAGAATCAAAATCAAAATCGTTTTCATTGCAAAATATTCTCAAACAAATTTCAACTTTTTTTATAGTGTCACTGTCAGCTCAATAATTAATATTCTACATTTGTCGTCAGATTTTTAGTCGTGGATTTGTCCTGAAGCAATTACATGTTTCTGACGGATTGTCCGAATAATGAATTCGTAATGTTACGATTTTTCCCATGAAAAATTTACATTTTATTTCTCTGAATCTCATTAATTTTTGCATATTATTGTACATTATTGATAAAATCTGGAATTCACTAACGATATAATCGATAGAGATTTGATAATTTATCGATAAACATAGAAAAATTCGAAAGAATATTTCAATACTTGACATACTGCTGATATCAAAATTCCGGAATTATAGTTTGATGTTATGAAAAATGACAGTTGAATCCTGTTTAATCTTGTAGCGACAGTTACTATGGATACGAATTTGATTTCTTTTGTAGGTGTTCTATGAAAGATTTAAACTGCACATTTATGGAACGCCATTAATATTAAACCCAGACCTAATTTGGTTGAAACATTGGAAAACATGAAGTCAATGAGCCAGATGAGCTTATAATTATAAGATCACAATATTAAATCGGTTCATGGATTAGATAAGACAAATTCCAAGCCGGACAAATTGCTTTAAATACCAGCGAGAGAAGAAAAAATATTAAATGTAAATTCAATACACCTTTTGTTGATGAGGAACATGCATAAAAGATATTTAAATTTCAGAATAAAGATGTTGGCATAAGAAATATAAAGTGATGAATACGGGAATAATAAGGATATGAAAAGAAATCCAAAATACAATACCCAAAACTTTGAGATTGTGGCGACATGAGGCCTAGCATTGTCATGCTGTTCAATTATCTGTTTCTTATTGGTCCTCTTCGCTTTGATTGCAGTGTTCACTCACTTGAGTTATTCGCAATGAAGTTCGGCATTAATTGTTTGGTTTCTTGGCAAGATTTTGTAATGAATAACACAAACTTGGCCCCACCAAACGCACAACAAGATTTTGCGTTGGTGAACTTCAGGTTTCGCACGTGGTTGTGATTGGTTTTGAGGTCTTACCCAAGCTTTTCTGTGTTTCAATTTTACATACAAGCATTATTTCTCATCATCTGTTACAATCTTGGTAAGGAAAAACTGATGTTGCTGCACTGAAGATAAATGGCCAGCGAGTAAAAATGCTGAAATCGAAAAACGGTAATTTTTGTGACTTTCTTTGAGAAGGTGAGGTACCAAGCTTTTGAGCTTTTCCCATTTTCTTGGGATGTCTAGAAACAGTGGTGTGATCACAATCCATGGCTTGTCCAAGCGCTCGTGTTGATTGATGCAGGTAATTATAAATCAATTATTTCAATCAGTCTTCACGAAACTCACTATAACGGTCTGGTCAAGGTGCATCGTTTAAATCAAAATTTGCACTGTTAAATTTCGAAAACCATTGTTGTACTGTTCGTTCATTGACTGCTTGTTGCTCATAAACGCACAAATCATTCTGGTGGCTTCTGTAGCGTTTAAATGTTGATTAAAATAAAAAGGAGTAGATGCTTGGAAATGTTCATTTTTATCTACCTGACACTCCATTTTAATGAGGGTAATAAAAGTGAATATTAGTCAAAAATGTTTCAAAAAGATAATTCAGTTGAACGAATATAACTCAAATCAGTTAAAACAAGAAATTGATGTGTTTTTTTGCCACAAGTATAACCGCACGAACCCAATTCCTAACGAAGTATTGATAGCTTATAAATAGTTAAAAAACTTTTATTTATGAAAAATATTATTACACGTTGAGTTCAAATGTCTTTACACCCCATCAAAGTATAATTCATGTTCAAAGAATAAATCATTTATCAAATATACAATTTTAAATTACATCTTTCTTTGTTTGTTGATCTACGGAAAATTAGAATGTTTAATTTCGAGTATTTTCCATATGATGTGAATAGTCGATGAAAATTAAAATTTAATTATAAAATAAAATTCGCTGAAATTTCAATCTTTTGCTTTTAACTATGGAGGGAAATATTTATTTCATTTTCAGGTTTTGTTATTATCTGATTACGATTTTTAATGAATTTCATTGCGGCAGGCCGTTCAAAATAGTCGTCAAACTGAAACAATAAACATTGACGAATATAGTAAAATTTGCATTTGCAGAAACAAAACTGTGGTAATAAAAATGCAATTAATCGTTTCAACGATAATTCACTCGGTTTCATGAATTAAAACTGGCAATTTTCTATGATAATTTTATAGTATTGTTACATTTGTTTAATTTAAACTTTTTGCTGGTTCATTGGAAAAATTATCCATGTCAAAGCAATATTATTAAATTAAATTTATTTAAACTTTGTTTTAAATTATCTTTTACTCGATGATTTTCTTGGTGAGTATTTTGAAATTACTCAATTTTAGCTTGAAGTTTTTGTAATTAGAAATGAGAAAAAAGAGTTAACTAAGACAAGGATTGAAAATTTTCAATTAAAATTTTTTCAGTTCATTTTTACTAACATTTATAATTGTTTATACTCTTAGTTATTCTTAGTTATGTATTTTAATTTAAATACGATTTTAATTCTTATTTATTTTTTTAAAATTTAAATACAAAACAATTTAAATATTCTTTTTAATACTATTCAATTTCTATCTTTCATTATTGTAATTGAAAATCCAATCCAAATTTGAGTGGAAATAAATTTCATAAGAATTTGACATCGTAATGCACAAAAGAGATGAAATCCTCTTCGTTAATAATTTATTAAACATATGACGCCGATCTATTCGTGTTATATATAATATTGATTGTAGCCAAATAAGCAGCATGACAATTATGGGGATATTTTCCCCTAATCAGCCCATATTGAAACTACTCATTGTTATTTTTGCTGGCTGACAATGTATTTGTCACGGAACCAATGCTTCCATTGATATAGATAATTGAATTTTTTGATGTGGAAAACTTGATGGAAAAGTAAATTGTTAAAGCAAAGTCCATTGCCATATTAATTAAAGAATTTCTTTGATTCGATTGAAGATTCTCCGGATTCATTAGACGAATCTACAAAGTATCAATAAACTCCAATATATTGGGATGTGACTTTGTGTGATATGTAATTCTGTGCTAATTAGATTTGATAATTTTCTCTATGATTTTTAACTGGCTTTTAAAATAATAATGATTGATTCGTGTTTTGAATTTCATTGGGAGACATCGAGTACGATATAATTGGGAAATATGCAAAATTATATTTCTGCATCTTCCTATTTTCATATAAAACTACTCTTCGAGAGATTTTTCCTTTATTATGTTCTTTTTAATGGGATATTGCTAGGAATCTGGGTTAAATTCCTACCGGAACTGCTTGAACATGACGACAGTCATTTATGCACACATCAACACTGTATTGTTTTTAATAGGTAAAAAATAAAATTCTTGACATTTAAACAAAATTCAAATCACACATTTTATTTTCATTTTGAAATTAATTTCATTAAAAACGGATTTTAATCCGGAGAAGTTACGATATTTAATCAATAAGTAATCTCGGGAAATACCTTTTATACGATTTTTAACAAATATTTTCTATTATCGACGAGGAAAATTATTTAATAAACATATTATTGATAAAGACATGCTCATTAAGAGATAACCTAACAAGTAAGGTCTTCGTAATCTAATTATATCAATAATAGTAAGATAACAATAAATTTTCACGTCTCTCTATCATAAATAATTCGAGAAATCACGAATCAATTGCTTCAGACCATTTATCTAATGATATTTTCCCATTCAACCAATTATTATGTTCATTAAGCGCTATGATTAATATCGTTACTTGATTACTTGCATATCATAGATGGATTTCAGCTTGAGTTAGGAATATCACCAGTTCAGATTGAAATCATTATAATTGGTTGTCAAATTGATGATTATAAAATGTATTATTTTATTGACCAAATTTTAATCCTTTATACTAATAAATTGTAAAATTGATGAAATCTGTAAATGATAGAAATGGGATGTTTTTGTAATTTTAATATGAGGTTATTGGTTTGATTTGGTTTTCAATTCCCTTAAGTTTTAACCAAAATTTCGTTTTACGTTGAAATTCATTTATTATAACATTTATTTATTAATATTAAAATGTAAAAAAAAGATTCCTGATTTATTTTTCGATATTTCTTTTATTGACATTATGTGAAAACAGACTAATTATTGCATAATTATCTGTTATTTCCCATAACTGATTGCGCCATTCAGATATTCATTACGAGAAATTAGATATAATTATTTCAAACATATCTTGGAATTAGTTTCACCAGAATTTTTCAGTTTTTTTTTTAATTTTTTCATATTTTTATAGAAAATATAATGTTTTGAATTTATTAGAAATATTTATTAGAATTTATTAGAAATATTCATTAGAATTTATTAGAAATATTTATTAGAATTTATTAGAAATATTTATTAGAATTAATGAGAAATATTTATTAGAATTTATTGAAAATATTTATTAGAATTTATTAGAAATATTTATTAGAATTAATGAGAAATATTTTTTAAAATTTATGAAAAATATTTATTAGAATTTATTAAAAATATTTATTAGAATTTATTTAAAATATTTATTAGAATTTATTAGAAATATTTATTAAAATTTTTTAGAAATATTTATTAGAATTTATTTAAAATATTTATTAGAATTTATTTAAAATACCAGGTTGAGTCAAAAGTTATTCATGTTTTTATGCAGGTATTTTATTAACACAAATTGTTATAACGCTGAA
>JBBMOY011152437.1:0-10261 GCA_037951405.1 Platydemus manokwari
TAACTTCCGATGGACATTACTTTGGATAACAGAATTGTACAAGATTTTCTTTAATAAACACTCAATTGTTCTAAAAATATTCCGGTTTTTAAGTTATAGACCCAATACTAGAATTTCAAATGCGATTGAATTTGATATATATGTTATTCATTTTGTTTTACAAATCTCCACGCTTAAAGATATAATCGTGATAGCTATTTTTAAATGATAAATTTAATTTTCAAAATTTCCAACAACCAAAACATTATAGA
Source organism: Platydemus manokwari (assembly GCA_037951405.1). NCBI lineage: Eukaryota > Metazoa > Platyhelminthes > Tricladida > Geoplanidae > Platydemus > Platydemus manokwari. The sequence continues at coordinate 252 of JBBMOY011152437.1, forward strand.
ATAAAAGTACGAATGAATTTAAAAATTACTTTTGACGACGATAAAGAAAAATTGTCCTGCTACGCGTCTCAAATGAATGGCTTCATAAAAAAATATTCTCATATTTATCGAACAAATAAGAGTACAACATTTTCCTGGAAGAAAATAAAATGTTTGGTTTAGTGCATTTATCTCGGCTAAACATTTTCTTTGCGTTCTTACAATTTGGTAAAACAAAAATCCTTTGGGCATCACGAATGAGAACGCATAATTCATATCCGTGAAAAGGATTATCGGATTGTGTGGGTCGTTGCTTTTTGGATTCATAAAACAGTCATAGTCTGAAGAAAGATAATTTCGATTGTATAATTTGTATTATTAATATATCAATTTTTAAAAGCAAATAATATGGGAAAATGTAAAAGTCTGATCAGTTGCAAATGGATAAATGATATTGAAAAAAATTATAGTTCTTTCTGGTATTGTTGATACACAATAGTTCAGGCAAGAAAAAGTGTTAATTATCTCAAAAATACACAAATACTTAGCATATATATATATATATATATATATATGTGTGTGTGTGTGTGTGTATTCGAAATAAAATTATGAATTCACTTAACTCCTACTTTCCAACCTAACGTTCAGAGAATAGCGCGATTTATATAAATATATGACTGCCTTTCTGTCGGTATGATATTTCTTGTCCAGATATCTAAAATATTTCTAGGTTAAATTATGGAATGTCGTGAATAAAAGCACAAGAAAGAAAGTTAGAATATCCGATATAATTATTATTAATATTTTATAACACACTCCTCCGAATTCTTGAAACGAAACTACAAACAGTTCTTTGAAAGAAAATCAAAATATCTGAAATTGAAATCTGATCAAATTTTCACGGATATTTGGCCCGTACGTATTTCACTAAAAGACGTCGGACTAATAATCGTTTCACAACAATATATTGACAAAATATGCTACTCACTAATTACATTTAGAATATGAAAACTTTTTTCATATATCCAAAATTCATCGTGAAAATTGACAGTGTATGAAAACGTTGCATTGCATCCACATGGACAGCATTTTGTAATATTAATTTTAAAGATGATGTATGAAGAATTGAATGACACGTCTGTACATTCGGGTAATGATGATGATACTCGTCGAATAATTGGTATCTTGATCGATCGAAAATATACTGAATCATAAGACCGATAGAATTTTATCACTTGCATAGAAGTAACTCCAGTCAGTGCATCTTCATCTGGGTCATTTTCGAAAAACATCGGGTCTACATAATTAAATAAGAACAACAGTTTAAAATTAACTGATCACAAAATTACAATCTTTAAAAAATATTCTTTCACAATTATTCACAACAGTAATGACTTCAAAACCTTTCTCTGTTAAACACCATTGACCAGTCTTATCAAATACCTTATAGATATTCACATTTGATAATGCAATTTTCCCAATACAGACCGCTTGGAATTCACAGGGATTCTCAAATGAAATATTGCTTGGTGGTACTAATTTATTTAGACAAATACCTTCTGAATATCGGATATCAGTTAATGAGAAAAAGAATTTGGTAGAATTTACAGACAAAAATCGGATATTAAAATCAATGACGACATCGTCGAAATGAAATATTGGAACAAAATTGATTTCCATTCGAAATCGATGTGATGGAACATGATCTTTATAGGTCACCATCCACACACATAAAGTTTTACAATTGCCTTCATTGATCAATCCAATGAATCGAATACCATTTTTCAGTTTTGTGTTTACACAATCTAAATAAGAAAATAGCCTATATCATCTTGTTGGACAACTACAATAAGAATAGCTGTTTATTATCTCTGAGGATATCTAAAATTGACTTATAAAATTAAAAAAATAAGAAGATCGTAGGAAATTTAATTGAATTTTACAATAATATGCATATTATTTATTTTATTTAAAATATCAGTTATTAAAATCAAAACAAAGTTTTTAAAAAAATTTTAATTAATTTGTCTAAAAATACAATTTTGGATTCTGAATTTGATGATTTCTAAAATTAATAATCAATTAATCAACGCTATTAACATGGCGACCACGTACTTGCAACAGATCCTGAGTAGACTAGAACCGGCAACACATTATAAGGAAGACGACGAGGAACAATTCATAAAAATACAGAAGTTTCGAAGATAAAGAAGCTTGTCAGAGTGTTGGTTGAATTCTGAGAAAAGAAGAAAGAAGTGAACACAGTAGGATTAGATGGGTGAATATCAAGAAGGAGAACAATCCAAAAATTAAGGAAATTAGAACATATTAAAACTGCCGAAAATCGGATGATATAGCAAGGAATTATTACATGTTATGCATGAAATAAAAAAGGACATATAACCAGATATTTTCCAATTTTTATCAACTGTAACAGATGTCAATAGAGAGGATACCACGAAAGCAAACGTTATAAAAATCTTGATAAAAGAAGCGATATCATTAAAATGCACATTTAAGTCAGATAAAGAAGGAAAAAAGACAGAAGAAAGAAGAAAACCGAGAAGCAAGAATGCAGAGAGTTGCAAATTATGAAAACACAAATGAAACAAAAAGAAAACAATAAGAAAATGGAAATAGCAGAGAATCATTAGGAAATGGTGAAATTAGGGATTGAAAACTATAAAGAGTAACCAAATACAACTTTTCAACCTCATCAGTGTAGATATATTAATATTTATAATATAAGTCATTTATATAAAATTAAGACAAATAAACTAGACAACGTAAAGAATGTAAAGTATCAAAGAAAGGACAGCAAAGAATAAATAGCGGATAGCAACATTGCCAAAATAGAACGAAAATTACAATGATAAGTTAGAAACAATAAAGAGAATAGAGAGACGAGAAAATGAAAAGGATATTAACAATCAAGAAGCTCAAAAACTCCAAAATCTCATATGATAAAATGAAAGAAAAACCAAGTACAACTATAAAGATTCAGAAAAATTGAAACGTCTATTAGATTCACAAGAGAGGATAAACCTCATAAGTATAAAAATACTGGAAAATTTGAAATAAATAAATATAGGGTACAACAGAGTAAAAGTTGCATTGTGAAAATGATAGCAAACAGAAGTTCGTTTTCAATTCGTGATTTATGAAACGTAAGATGGTTTATCATAAACGGTAGTCCACCAAGAAATAAATAAAAATAAAATAATGTTTCCCGGAATCTATACGTTTTTGAATTGGGATTGAAAATGAAACAGCAAATACATTGCATTGAGCTTGTAAGTTAAAAAGTTTATAAGTAAAAATTTAGAAGTACCAAATAAAAATTTGATAACGAATGTTGTATCTGATACAAACGTTTCGAATAAGACAATTATCAAATGATTTGATCTTCGTTTGAACAGCTGGAAAATTTTATTTTAAAATATCTTTTCAAACGAGGAGGTTTTAAGTATTGTTGAATGAACACTTGTGATGATGCTGACTCCCAAGATGGAGACCGTATCACGAATTGGTTCAGAAAAGTGCAATGAATTAAATACAACAACGGTACGAGAAAGCTCTTAGAAAATTGGAGAAAATAAAATGGCTTGTAAATACGAAGAGTTAAATAAAAATACCCTCAAACATGTTCAGGATTTGAAGAAATTTTCATTACATTCATGGAACAATATGGAGATCTAACTGAAGAAGCGAGATGGCGACAACAAATCCGATGAGACGATTTGACATGTAAAATGAATAGAATAAATACAAATGTCAATAATGTGGTTACAATTGATGAGACAAGAAAATGGAAAAAGTTTGCTATTCCAAAAGAAATAAAATAATATAAACAATATGATAATATCCAATTCATGATACCCTAAACAATAAACTCAACGTGGAAAAATAGACTGATTGTCGAATTCATAAGCAGAAGGACCAACTATTGGCGAATACGCATCAAGGCCAACATATCTGATCAAACCCAAATATTTAAAGCCCGATAAATTTACTGGAAGAACATTAAAAGAAAACCAGGCCACGGCTAATACTGCCGAGCGCATTATAAAAGTGAGATATAAATATTTACATGACATATTCTCAACATTTTTGAAAAAGTCTCGGTCTTGAAAATAACTTTAACTCCTCCATTGAGCTATTAACCAAAACTTTCCAGGAGTTATAATTACAACTCAATGTCTCCATGTATATCGGTATTGCAAAAACCATTGTAATTTTAATTGTAATTGATGTGTTTAAAAATAAATATTTTATCTCAAATATTTGTTCAAGATATTATATTATATTATATATAAGATTTAATAGGTGTCATAGGAAATCATCTCATTTGTAATAAATTGTCATAATCATAAATTTTCATTGCATTACCTTTTTGATAAAGGCCGAAAATGCTTAGTGTTAATAAATAAAGAGGTAACAATAATAATAATTCCGAACGTCATCAAATTAAGAGAATTTTGGAAAGTTTTTGTCAGATTACCTGTACAACAAAGATTAAATATAAGGTTTCTAATGTAAACTTTACCTAACGGCTTCACCATGTCTACACACAAGTGATATAGGCATAAAACAAGCATGAGGTCGAATTATTACCGAAGGTCATTAAAATTCAAGGAAATTATAAGTTATAGATAGTGTAGAAGGATATATCTTAAAATTAAAACGAATAAAGCCAAATCATTCTGATAGCGTCTAATGTTAAAAGAAGGAGTCCTTGCTAATTTTCAATTAATTGCATTTTGACCCGTTTTTCAAATAATTAATTTTTAGGAGATTTTAAAATCCTCTGCATGTATTATTTGATTCTAAATAACTAAAATTTTACTCAAGTACTTAAATAAAAAATTCAAAATGTTACTAAAGAATTTAATTAAATAATCTATATATATATTTTTGCAATACACTCCACAATTTTAAAATTTTATTTTAGGACCCTATTTTTTAACTTTAGCCCTAAAAATAAGTTAATAAAATTAATAAAATAGCATGACGTCATAACTTTCTGAATTGAAAAACTTGTTATGAATATTCAAACGAACATGACAGATATTATTTAGTTAAATTAATAATCATATTAAATTAATCATAACCATAATCAAAAAATCAGACAAATGAAATAATAGATCATATATTTATAATTTGTCAAAATGTTTTTTAAATGTTATCCATCAACTACAAGTTGTACTAAATTTGCTAACTGCTTACTTTCAATATATTTTTACAAAATGAATGCTTAATTCACTATTCAAGATTAGAAATATTTAAGAAAATCATTTAAACAACTCACCAGCTTCAGACATATTAGCCAATAAGACTCCTGTAATATTATCAAAAAATATAGTAGCAAATAGTACAAATGGAGCATGATAAAAATATTCCTCCATATCAAAGTATTATTTTAAAAATCAATAAATAATCGATATGAATTATATATTTTAATAATCTATGAGACTAATTAGAAGGATGATGCATTGCTACAAACTACGCAGTCTAACTGACCAATTGGTTATCAAGTTTTATAAAAAATTAACGAAAACTTTTGTTATTAAGCACATAAATATTGTTTTTGTCATGTTTTCTAATTTTTTAAGTCGTCCAAAATGGTTTAAATCAGTGGAATATTAAACGTAAATATGTCTCTAAATAAATGATCATGAATGAAAAAAAATTTTTTTTACTACTTCAAAGTAATCCTATTCTGCTAGAACAAGTGATTTTAATTCTGTTAAAAGTGTTTCTGCAAGAGTTCTGATGATGCTTATCACTTAAAGGTGACGAGGTATACAGTCTACGAAACCACAAAATATCCTCTAGTATGTTTAGCTTGATTTATTTATTTAGAGGCTTTGGTTGGAATAGTAACAAGCTGAAGAAGTTTAAATAGTTAAAAATTATTAAAGGTTATTGATTGAAATTAATTTAACTTCTGAATTCAATTTCTGATGGACAAAACAATCAAAGCAATTTCATCAACGACCTGTTAAAAATAATTATTTTTATAATCTATTCGATTTTCTTGTCGTCTAAGTTTCTAAGCTTCTTGTGTTTCATGGATTATTGATTTGTCGAGTTGGCAATAATATATGCGCTAACTGAACACGTGATTTTTTAGGAAATGATAATTATGGTGTTTTTTACAACTTTTATATCTCATTTATTCTCTCTTATTTGATTTCTTTTTATTTCAATTGTTTTCTATTTTAATCATTTTTAAAGAATTTTCCACGTATAATTTTATTTTTATCGGTCACTTACATACAATATTTGATTGTAGTCATTGAGTTTAATTTTGCTTGGATATTAGCAATGCTTTTAAACAATTGTTTATTCATTGATCACATGATATGCCGACTTGGATCGTAATACCATGATGAGTTGCTTTTTCAAAAATATCAACACGAGTATTGCAATTGAATTTTTATGATGGGATTTCAAAATTGTAAGCCGCTACTATTTTATAAAGCACGCATTGAAAACCTACTTAAAAGTCATGTCACTGGATTATATGTTTAGATATAACTATTTAAACAAATTAATATAATTTTATATGAAATATGAATTTAAAAATTCTCATAAAAATCAACTCTTTAATCAAATTAAAACAAACAATAATAAAGTACATTATAAATTTTTTACAAATCATTTTACAGGAACAATTGTGAAATACGGTACACGTCACTGAAATATATAAATATGTGTTTTTACCATTTAATTGAACTTTGCCTCAATCATAAGACAAGATTAAGTCAGCAGAACAATGAGGGAAGGAGATACACTAAATGAAAGTCTTTGTTAAATTTAACAAGACGCCTTATCTTATGGAAAGCGAGACAAGGTTAACAGAAATCAAGTCAAATTTTGGAAAACATGCTTTGTGTGAAACAAATCGGGGAATCAATTCGCACAAATTAGTAGATGCGAACATCTCGGATTTAATAATAAATCGCACAAAAATGTGAGCACTAAATTATAGAAACAAAGTCTAAAGCATCATTTTTGGACCATCAATATATCATTTCATTTCATACCGATATTATACGTTGAAATTTCAGTTTAGTTGTATTAACATTCAATAGCCAGCTAACATATTATTTCTAAAATTACTTTCACATAGAACAGATTTATCAGTTATTGGACAACCATGTATGTGCATGATCGGTTCTTATTTACAATCTAAAACCCAAGTAACAATCAGATTAAATAAATTTTATTATTTAAGGAGTATTATTTTATTGGATAAATAAGTTGACCAATCATTTACATTTCAATGGATATTTGTCAGTTGCAATGTTAACCAATCAAAATGCTACATCGATTCACAAATCCGGCACATTACAACCAGAATAATGAAAATACAATAAAAAATAATCACTACTGACTTCAAGGTCAAATCGATAAAAGAAAACAAAATCCATCACAGTGTCATTTATTCAATCACAACAACTCCACAACATTTTGTGGTTCATCAAGGAACAAGGTGCTGAAGATATCGTTGAAAAAATTGGGATGATATTGGCAAGCTCTTGTGCAATCTGGACAATAGTTGACCTCACAGATTCTTGGACAGATTTCAGCTCGTCCAGTGTTGGAATCTAAAAGAAACAAATCGATCTGTTGAAATATTGATCGATTAATAAAATAAAAATCACCTCTATTCCATTCAAGCATCAAATCAACTGCATACATGCCACGAGATTGAGGGCTGTGTTGGATTCGTAGCGGATCTGGTCGTTTGGTGACATCAATGAGCATGTTGTGCAATGTTTTGTGAATTGATTTCTATAATGTTTATCAATAAAATCAATACATCATAGTCGATAAATGGCCAAAACGCCGTCTAACCTGAACATCAACCCATGGATAATTTGGATACTGTTCATCGAATAATGATTGGAACTCTTCACAACCGATCTATAAATAATGATCGACAAGGTGAAATAAATCAATAGAAAACAAATGAATAAAAAATCGATAAACAGCAATTAAATATTTCGGCCGAATTCGATCCAAAGAAAGTCCAAAAATTACATTTTTCAATTCGCATTCTCCTTTGTAATTCATCACAGTGAAGTGTGTCTCATAATCGTCCCAATTGGCCAGCACAAATTCTCTACAAATGACAATCGATATTAATCATCAATATCTCCAAGGAAACAAGTGAATCACTTATTGGCAAATCTGAGCCAGAAAATGTTCGTTGTGAATGCACGCAGAGGTTCGACAGAGCTAATCAAAATCATGTATCGGATATCGAATTTGACATTGACGCTCAAATCGGATCGATAGAACAATACTGGATCTGTGATGTATCGAGAAGCGATCTAAAAATAAAACCCATTGATTGGTGGTTTTCTTTTGGAAACATTTATCGATTACTTTCGGTTCGCTTGGATAAGCTTCTACCATTCTCAAAATATGGTCCAGATTCTGGCTGATGAAAATGCCCATACCGCGAGCAAGATTCCATGGTTTGACGATCCAGACTTGGCCGATATCGTTCTTGATTGCGGTACACGATTTATCATTCACACAAACACCACAATCGACATTCAAATGATGGCAATTGCATGGACAGTCGGCATTGATTTCCGAATCACTGCGATTGTCAAATCGTTTTTGATATTCGTCGAAATGATTCACGAATTCGCACAGTTCTGTTTTCAAATTGAATGTCTCAACGATCCAATCCCCATCCGATCCAAGCGCTGATAGCAAATCTTTCGTTGTCATGACAGTTTCTGATGGGAATTGATTGATGAGCGATCTCGGTTTGGTGAGAGAAAACGATTGGTAATCCTTGAAATGGTCGAACAACCAATAAATATCAGCTTCATCTTTGTTGTCGGTCAATTCAAATCGAGGATCGGTCAGAGTTTTCTTGATGAATTCGATATCGCTGTAAACGCGAAGTGTTCGCTTGTCATCTATCAATTTGCCAAGATTTTCAACACTCAAATCAGGACTGGTTTCCAAGCTGCGATGAGTCTGATAAATGATGATCTTTTGTAAATGTCACACCAAAAAACCCAATCAATACCGTAAAAAATTCGTCGGATAACGTTTTAATGGAACTCTGTTCGATTGGTAATTTTCTCGTCCAAATATATGAGATGCATTGGCGCAAATATGAATCTTTAATGTATTCCACTCGATTCACAGTGAAGATATCTAAAATGTTTCATTTAGAAGGATCTTTAAAGATCTTAAAACTCAATTAGTACCCCCTTCATTGATATCGCGTATCAACCACATTACAGAATAACAAACACCATTTGGTACATAAATAAATGGTACTACACGAGCTAAAATTTGGACATTATAATTAAAAATAATAGTTAATGAATTCGTTTTTAATACCGGCAGGTGATACTTCATCATGTTTTAAACAAATTCCAACTTCATCGAGAATGTACCATAATTTTTTCCTTTCTTCTGGAAGTTTCATCGTTACATCATAATATCGAACATAACTAAAACATTAAATAAGCTTGCCATCGAATGCTTTAATTCACCTCCATAAATTATCGACTATTGAATCGACAACAGATTCAACAGATGCTCCTTCTGTTTCGAGACTGAGCATTAAAGCTACTCTTTCTCTCAACGAATCCATAGATTTTAATTGATCTCGAACTTTATCCATTTCAAAAGTCCATGCATTGTCAAAAAGGTATACACTATTTTTAGATGTTAATGTTTATTAGAAAAAAATTAACCTACTTTGTACCATCAGATGCTTTTAATTCTCTACTAGCAGCACATTCTACCTCAGTTTTATCAGCATTCAATCTCAAGTTACACACATCTCCAATATCATAAGTCTGAAATACAAAGGAAATTTATATTAATAATTTATATTAAATTATACCTCTTCATTAAGCTTGAAAAATAAATAATACCAAAAGTATTCAGGTATATCTGATGATATCAATTGAGATTTATGATCATTTATAAATTGTCCAAAATCATATGACATTTTAATGTGAAGTTGGTAAGTGTTTTTGTGAATA
>JBBMOY011152548.1:0-16678 GCA_037951405.1 Platydemus manokwari
TTTTTTAACTCGAGAAATTACAGTAATGTTTTGAGCAAATAGAAATATAAAATATTTTTGATATAATCATTTGGAAATATTTTTTAATTATTAATGATAACCTTTTTACATTTGAATTATTTTTAGTATTGTAAAATACACCTAACAGCGATCAAAGAGCGTAAAAATTAAAAGAAATATAATAAAAATTAATTTAAATAATAACAATATTAATAAAATATTAATTGATGAATTAATTAAAAAGATCTCATCACAAAAAATGTTCAAACTGAATAGAAAGTTTACTTAAGATTCACCAAAATAAAATCCCAAACCAAATGAACCATTAATAAACATAAAAATAAATAAAAAATATTTTAATATTTAATCTTGATCTTCTGAATAATACCAAATAATTCTTGACTGCATAATTTGCAGCACCTGATAGCTAATTTAATATGAAAAATAAAGAAAAAACATATCTCTTAACATGATTTTCCTCTGGAGTGATCTCACAATGAATCGATTTAAAAACAAAAAAATCAAATTTTTATCTACTTTATTTGATTAGTATTTTCTCCTTACAATTTATTTTCTAAAATAATTTATTTTTGCTGATTTTCCTCTCATAAAAAATCAATTCTCCGAACCATTCTGTTCACTATTCCACCAAAACAGGCTCAAATCCATCGATTTATTAGCATGTCATCAATAAATTCAACTTTATTTATATGAGCCTTTGTCCTTTTGTAAGGCTTTTCAATCTATTTAGTCTAGAACTTCATCTATGTCGCTCTACATTATGCTCGCTCTTCATTGTACTCGCTCTACAAGTATTACCTTTATGTTAATTAGTTTTGTTTTCGAATAATTAAAAGAAAAATATCAACAACAATGATGATAATAAATTGAATCTGTGTAGAAGCACTTCAAATATATGTTAATAAGGGAGATATAAATTGAAAAAAAAATAAAATTTACAATTTTTATTGTGTTAATAGAATTTGTGATGAATATCATGCATACTGAACCAAACACTGTTTAGGTTTCGAATTATATCGCCAGTCTTTAAATTCCTTCTTCACTACTGTGAGCATTTTAAATAGAATTAAGATTTCGAAAGATTTAATTTAAGATAAAATTTGATTCTGTAAATTTTTTTTCAAAAATCAAATCAACTTGTTAAAATAATTTTAGTTAAATAGAATTGGATTTCGTGACTTTTCACTTCGTTTTTAAAATAGTACCTGCTTACAACTATAAAGCTAAATTGAATATTGAAAGTATTTGTTTGGCGACGATTTTATTATTTTAAAATTTTTTCGCTAATTTTCTGAAATCTGACAGACATACACTTAGTCTATTTTTTGGCCAAATAAATTTTACGACAACAAAAAAACAATTTCCCACTGTTTTGTATTTGATATGGGAAAATCAAAATGCTCAGTGATCTTGTTTGTGATCAATTAATTGTCCACCATTGAATGACTATAATAAGCAGCAGAAATTATCGGCCAGCCAATAAATTCTCTCCCGAAATTTAAACTAAAAACAATAATAAAGCTTTCTAATTTCATCTATTAATTATCTTGCGGATAAATCTAAACTTTTATCCATCAGAAGAATGATTAAATAAATCTATTACAGAATAGCATTCGTCGGCCGAAACATGATCTGGGAATTTCATCGTCTAAAATGTCCATAATTCCGAAAATTTATTTCACCGAAACATTCAATTAATATGATGTTATTAAAAGGCAATCTCATATTTCATTCCTGTTTTCTTTACATTCGGGAATTGTATGTTAATGCCTCTATTAGACTAACTTTAAATTTATTGAGCCTGCCTACTACCAAGATGGGTTCAGCAAAATTATCACAAAGACTCGATTTCGTTTCGTGTTTAAATATTTATTACTTCACGTCTACTCTCAAAGGATGTAATACGATAGAGTTAAATTAAAGTCTCTCATATGTTATCGAAAATACTGTTTGTTTATTTTTTCTGATTTTTATAATTACAAAATCAATTGCTGTGGAAATATATTTTATCATTGCATGTTGCATGAAAAAACAAAATTATAATAAGATACTTTTCACCATTGTTTTTATCAAATAAATCACTTGTTTAATCAGAAAGTTCTTTAGAAGAATTTATTGATTGATGAAGATTATCTGAATATATTTTCATTTACAAGCACGGAAATATCATTCGGTTATTTATTTTATTTATATTTGTGGTTGAATTTATGTTGTCATTAAATTTTATTGGAGAAATAATCATATTTTAAACTCCGTCGTCAGTCATAATATTTTTATTAAACTTTCGCTATTAATATATAATAATCTCTTTAAGACCTTCTCCAATTCTTCGGCTATTCTGTGATCTTGTTTTTAGTGAATCTTGAAACTTCATATACACGTGACGTTTATATCAAAATGTTTAAATTCCCCCAATGGTCCTTTGTATTTATATTATTGTTTAAACTTTTGTGACAATCTTTCGTATCAATCTTTTCTTCCTAATTTTAAGAATTATGTCTCTTTTATCTCTAACTATCATAGTAATATCCGAATTTTCACTTTCATGTCCCTAGACATATTCTGAATATGGGGTAATTTTGTAGTGTTCTGCTGTTTAGCATTGATGCAAAATTCTATCTATGGAAGAAGATCAATCCAGATTTTCATCCGTTTGAATGGAGCGTTTATCCAGTCAACTGGACTATCAAATTAAAATTTTCTCTTAGCTTATTAGGTAGTTAGGAATCGATCAGGAAATTTATTGATTTTCGACAATTTATTTCGAATTTAGTTGAGTTATAAAATTCATAAATAACTGATTGTTTCATTTTATAATTTTTAAAATAAGAATTATTACAAATCATGAAATCAAAGCCTTCTTCAAGTTAAACTTTAATATTGATTTATTTAATATTGATTAATTAATAATTTATTTATATTTCTGACAAAATTCCATTCAATTAGGTTGTACATTTTAGTCCTTGTTAATCAATATGTTTGGCTTATGCATTTAGTTTCGGGATTCTTAGTTCTCTTTTCTAAATGATCTTTATAAAAATAATTTTGATTAACAAAGTTATTAATCTGTCTTTATTAACTGACTGTATTTAAAGGAAATATAAAAACAAAAAACATAAAAACTTATTGAAATCCTAAATTAAGCCTTACAATAAGTACTTACAAGCCTCAAACCCGAGGCTTTCTTATTAACCACCAATCTTAAGGCGGTCGATTAATAAGCACTGATAAAAATAAATAAAAATCACAATCCTTTAATTACAACATATAAAGAATGGCAAATGGCTAATCACTGTCGTCCGTTAGGTTTGAACAAGAACAAAGAATGACAATCGAATTAAAATACATCGAAATAAAAAAACAAGTAGCTACTATATTGAACGGGTTTATTGAAGAAGTTTCTAGCCGTTGTCGGTGAATTCACTCTGTTTTTATCTTTTGATTCCTGATTCTTTTTCGATTTTGATATTGCTTTGATTTTTGGTCTTTGAATATTAGAAATTTGACAGACATGTTGTTAGTTATTAATTTTTGGTTAAAAATAGCATTTTATATTTCACAATTTAATAGATATTTATTCGATATTTTCTCTTATTTAATCTAACTAATAGTTCAAAATAATAAAATTAGAATTATATTTCAGATTGATGACTGTTTTATTTTTTATCCGATCTATTTTTCTGAATGAAAATATGATGATTTAAATTCGATTAAAGATTTTCTTGATTTTTAAGAGATAATAAAACTTATTTATTTCTGTAATTAAGGTATATTGCTATTTGTCATCCACTTCATCGGATTCTGAACATTTCCAAAGCAACCTCAATAATAGCTATGATTTGGATTTCATCCGCTATATTATTACTTCCTTGGGCTCTTTTCTACAAAATCAATATAGAGGTCATTCAAGTTAATTCCAGTTCCTTACAATCGGTTAATCTGACGAGAATCTCTTGTATTCAAGATTGGCCTGTGGATGATCAAGAAGGGAAAAATTATTTCATTTATGTCATTTTCATTACATGCTACATTATTCCACTGTTTCTGATATCAAGTTTCTATTTTGCTATTGCATCTCGAGTATATCGAAGAGCCAATTCAAATTCTAATCACGGCAAAAGTAAACGAATTCCTCTGATAAAAGTGTCATCTGGTGGAATAAGTCGAACGAAATCTATTAGAATCGTGAAAATGTTAGCCATTGTGGTTTTCATATTCGCAATTTCCTGGTTACCTGTTTATTCGGCATTTATTTACTATTATTACTCCGACAAAGCAAAATGGACTGCGGAGTTTTCGATGATATTTTATAATTTTCTAATACCGATTTTCCAATTGATTTCTGGTACCAATAGTTGCATCAATCCATGGATCTATTGTCTGTATTCACAAACCTATCGAGATGGTTTCAAGCACGTCATCATTTGCAAGAAGGTTACTGTTGTTGAACGAACGAAAACCAGTGTTTCATTGTCAGATAAATCAAAGCGAATTACGATGCATAAATCCGAAACTAACGTCTGATGGTTAATAAATTTATAAATGAATTATTATTTTATCATTTGGAGATTACTCATTAATTTATTACTGATTACAGATCAAATCGATGTTATAGAAATAGATATTTTTAATTAGAATATTTTATATTTCATATTTCGAATGTACAAAATGGTGACATCCTTTTCTATTTATTTATTGTTGTTAATTGTTGGTCTTTTGTCAAGTTCATTCTCGATATAAGTTGATATTGAGAATTAAAATTTAATTGATAAATACAGACGATTTTTAAATATGTCATTTTTCATTTCAATTATGCAGAATAAACGATGTCAATGGACTGTTAAAGAAATCAAATACAATGGCAGTTCATTTTCAAAAATACCGCCAAATTTATTCGTAACTATTTTGGACTGTGATTATTTGTTAAAGTTAAAAGTAAATATCCTATCCCAACTTAAAATACAAGTTTATCATTGCATAGAAATTTTTCGAAGTTATATGTGAATTTACATGATTGAATGTATAGCAACTAATTGGGTATTGTATTCGTTACTTTGGTGGTATTTAAAAGAAAAAATAACCTATTAAAAGTACTAAAAAGATGTTTGTGACATGCGTAGGCCGTTACATTTTATAAATTACGTACTGAAAACGACTGGAAAATCATGCCACAAAACATTATATTTAACTACATTTATTCATATAATATCTTTTGATATCAATTTATAAAATCTTTTAAATTTAAATATTAAATTCCTCATATCATTCTCTCTTTAGGATCTTTGACTTTCTCTGCATTCCTAATGATTTCTTTTATAGAATTCTTTAGTTATTTATTGAAATGAAAATTTTAATTTCTTTTCTCTACTTTCTATTTTCTTTATTTCTACTCTAAATGCTCACTTTATTTTATCCATATCTTTTTATATCATTTCTATATTTTATTTGTATCTTTCTCTTTCCTTATGAAAACAAATGAAAAGCCAAGAGACAAAATAATATAGTTAAGTAAAATTATATAAGTAAATTAATATCTTTTGACATTTATAAAATCTTAAATTTTAATTTCCTTTTTAGACTGATAGATGCATTATATATATATATTGTTGTGTGCCATATCCGATTTGAAAGTCTGGTATTCAAAAAGGATAGTGAATTAGTAATTTGAAAATAATTGTTTACGCCGCCAAAGCTATTCGATAATATTCCTTGCGAACTCAGTAAATTTATTTTTTATCATCAAATGGCTTACTGAAATTATTTTTATCCTTAAAAATTTTGTATAAAAAAATGAAATCCCTATAAAAAGGAATTCTTATTTCTGCGACCATTTCTGGAGCGCTAATGTTATGAGGAGATACATTTATCGATTATTAAATATCCCTGACATTATGCTTCCATCAAGAAATGAAATATGGCTACAGTAAATCATACAAAAATTCAGTTGTGTTGCTGTCTAATGAAATTAATTTAGTTGAATTTACGCTATCCTATTAAATTGTATCGGTAAATAATAATTTTATTGAAACTGCCTTATTATAAGCCAAATAACATTTTCAGATATTATGTCGACTTACTACGGCATTAGCTATTAATAATTTATTATTTCTTTTGTCTATGGATTTCTGATATTTTTTGACAAACCATGAAATGCTGCCTATGATAAATGATCAATAAATTGTTGTGAAGTAGAAAATAATATGAAGAAGTTATACTTGTAATCTTTTGAAAAACTTTTAAGTGTTTTGGAGCACAAATAAGATTTTATCGCATCTAAAATTCAGAGTTGAACTAGCAAAAATAAAAAGAAGTTTTTAAACTTATTTAATCCTCATCATGAAATGACAATTTAATCCGACATGGAAAATTCCACTGATGCCAAATACATTCAATGAGACACAATCCGTGATGGATTACGAGAGCCAACAGTTGGCTGAAATTTTCTGAAATATTTAAGTCGATTTCTGATAATTAACTAACTATCAATTCATAAAAATCAATAAAAGCCAAAGAAGAAAAAAAATGAGTTTGGAAATGAAGTTTGAAAAATTCAATCCAACAAAGAATTAATACCAGGGAATTATTTTTCTCATCGGTAAATCAATTAATCTGTTGATTCACAATCAATGGACAATATCAAATTAGAAGGACCACTGAAGTGTTCAAGTATGGAATTTCACAATTAAGAAAATCATATTCGAATAAAAATTAAAAAAGTATTGAAGTATTAACCATGTTTTTCTTCATTTTTTTGTGACCATGATTAATCTATACATTGTTTCTCTCAGTAATGGTTTATTGATGAATAGCGGAAAAAGTTTCTTGTTTATATTCAATTCTTTTGGAAGAGTTTTTAATTTCTAATGATGTCATCATACAACATGAGATTTATTACTTTAAATGGTTAATGCAAGAGGTTCGATTGAACAGTTAAAATATTCTTTGGTGAAGTATTTCTCGCTTTATTAGATAGCGAAAATAACATGATTTTTTATCAAAAAACCGTATGACTGGAGAATCTTTTTAAAGACTTCCATCAAAATATTATTACATTGAAAATAAGCAAAGATAGTATGAACAAAAATATGGTAACATTTGTTGGGTATTTATGCACAATAAATAAATGACTCTAATACAAGGTGTATTAATCAATACAAAACTACAAAGTCTTAACCCAAATTTGGCTTTCAACTAGCAGTTGTCCATCTTAATTAATTATTCGTGATCTGTTTGCATTTCTGTGTCATGTTGTACCATATTTTGATTTGATATTGGTTTTTCTATGTTCTAATTGGATTTTTAAGATTTTACATGATTGGGATTGGCCAGTCCCTATATGTGTGCTTTGTGTAGCTATGCCACTTTTCTAATTGTAATTTAACATTTAGCTTCACTGTAATTAGCGGATTTCTATACCTGTATGGCTGTGTAGACATGCAAATGTTCAAAGTGCCAAAGCAAGGGTTCCAATGTGTATTTTTCGTTTTTCTTTTTGAAGAATTTCATTTCACTCAACACATCTAACGTCTGGAGTAATGTTAGTGCCAATTATAAAATTGAAAGATGGTGGAACTTTATAATAAAAGCGGACTAAGCAATTCATAAATTATGCTACAGCTGTCAGAGAGAATTTGCAAAATAGTGAGTGAAATTAAAAATAAATTATATATAATCTATTTTCTAGTATTTATTTATTTCCAGCAGAGTTGTAAATTCGTTAATGAATCCAAATCTTTTAATCTAGCACTTCAAATGATATTTATTTTCTTATTCTCCCAGTAGATACGAAAGAAAAGTTTCTGAAAAATTCTACAAGAATTTCACTTAATTATACTATCAAACAATTAAATGCAATCCCGGTCCTGGGGAAACAAAATGATATGAAATATATTATTTATTTTGTTTTATTTTCCAATCACCTTTGAATTGTGTTTTTTTGCTTCAATCAAATAAAGATAGAAAATCAATTCACCATAAATTATTGTTTTCTCACAAAATACCGATTTCAAAGAGAAGAAAAATACTATCTAATAAAAAGCAAACTCATTAGCTTTTGTTCTTGGAAAAATTTTCTTTGCAAAAAGGAAATAATTTATGTTTCCTGTTCAGTAAGACAAAGTAATTTACTCAAAAGGCAATTCGATGAAAATGTCGTAAAAAAAATAATTTTAAATTGTTCCCAGACAGCTAAATTATCATTGGCTGATATTCATAAAATAATTAAAATGCCCTTCATCATACTTAAACAATGACGATATAATAATGATATGTTTAATTTTAACTTGTATGGCGGTGTTATCGATTGACAAAACGAAGAAAATGTAATTAACTAATGGTTTTAGTTCCGTATTAGTGATGAAAGTATCTTGAGAGAAATAAACTTTTATGTTTTTTACAAATAAATAAACCAAAAAATAAACGAATATTTTTGGATATTATATTTTATAGAAAAAATATCGAAAGATTAAAAAAATATAAATGATAATTTGATATGGATTTCGAAAGGAAATTTGTGTTTTAATAAATTTTTTGAAGAGACTGTTTTCATTGTATATCGTATGAGACATTGATCAATTGATAGAAGAGATTTATGAACTGATGAATATCCAATAAAAATCAATTATGTAGAAAAGCTCCGTCTATAGAAATGAATTAACTATTGATTACCATCGGTAATGAAAAAAAATCGATCAACTTGTTTTTCAATCTAAAAATTATAATTAAATCATTTTAAAAAAACAGGAAATATCGAAAGTGGAAGACTAATTGATTTCTCTTTGGTTCAAAATCTTCAATGAAAATCGAGAATGGATCAATTCTTCGAATTGTTATCACATAACAAGTATTAAATCATTGTGTTTATTACTGTATTTGAAAGATTGATGAAAATCGATTCTCTGTTTTTCATGAGATTTAATCGACGTAGAAATATGTTTTGAAAAATATTTCGGCAAATCTAATCAATTGTGGATCAGGAAATGAAGCGAATTTCGGATTTCGTTTGGTATGAAAGCTATTTGGAAAAATATATCAAAACCAAAACAAACTCTTAAACAAACAACAAACGTCGATTTTTCAATCGAGATATCCATAAACACGATCCCCAGATTTCGCATGAAAACATGACACTTTTCCACTGGGGTTATCAGGATTTTTAATATTAAATAGTGCTTTTCTTATTAAAAAAACATACACTGCATGTTATTTATTTTATATTATTCTCATTATTTTAAACATTTTATAAGTAAATTTATTAATTTATTAATATTTTGTTTAAGTAGATTATTGAGAAAAATCTTCTCCATTTATATACAAGATTCTTCTTTCTAGCCACATGCATTTTTAGGAAAATTAAAACTTATAATAGAAAACTCCTCCTAGCCACCAGTTCTGTAAACCACCGTATTTTTCAAAATTATTTTCACTATTTATTTTTATTTTTAACATGATAATGGTGTTTTGATATTAATTGTTTATGGTAAAACGAAAGTGTGTAAAATTAACTTTTGTTGAAAAAATTGTTATTGTGAAGTAAATTTAATCCTGCTTATTCAAACTACAGAATAGCAGAAGTTTTCTCAAGTAAATTTCAAGAAGAACTATCAATGATACATTAGAAGAAACAAGGCTTTTTGATTGAAAATTCTGATCTTTTAAACAAAAGTTGACGGCAAATTCCGGTTTTAAAGTTTAATATTTTAGGCAAATAATTATCCGCATCAGTTGATAGACTTGAAAAAGAGATGCTATCATTACGGATAATATGATAAAAGAAAAGGCAGTTCAAATAGCTGATTTTAATGGCATACAATATTTTAAATCCTCAAATGGGTGGTGAAGAAATTTTAAGGGAAAAAATTTGTTCAATTTAAGAAATCTACACGGTGAATCACATACCATTTTCACCATACAGTCTGAAGATTTTTTTGAATGAACTTAAATCTAAAATAGAAGAAGAATATGGACCTGAAAAAGTTTATAATTCTGATGTAATAGCTATCTTTTACTAACCTATTACGTCTAAATCAGTGTGTAAAAATGTTAGGAATAACTATAAAATATTGAAAAATAGAATCTCTGTTTTGTTTTGCGTAAATATGAAAGGAAGTCGTATGTTAATAACAGAATAAATAGCTCGATAAAATCAATAAATCATAATTATTATTACTGGATCACAAATCTCTGATCAAATTTCGCAATAAATGCAACAATGCAAAAAGATTAGCAAAATTGAAATGTTAAATATCGATTAATATTATGGCAAATAATCGGGTATAAATAGATTCTTTTAATTAACAATTATATTGTTTCGAGGTTGTATTTTAAAAGAATTATATGATTGTGCCCGTAAGAGATCTATTTGCTAAGTAGTTTAGAGATGGTTAGGTATAATGTTTCCATAACCACAGAATTGGTGAACTCTAGTTGATAACGTGTTCAAATTAGTTTTACTGATGTTTTTGCTAGGAGTTAGAAAAATTTTAGAAATTAGAATGGCAGTGATGTGTTTGAATTCGTTTGAATTGGAAATATTCTTCCTAAATCAAAATAAATCAGAATAAAATAACAATATCATAATCAGTTTGGTAGACAGTTATTATATTAATAATAATTATTCTCAATTTTGCGTTCGGTTTTAATAATCACTCGTGGGAACTTTAAATCCTATGTAGGTTCAGCAGAATTGATTTATTGAAATTAACCCGATCAGGCCATTGAGAGTTCAGTAAGATCGGTTTATTGAGAATTTCGATTTTGTAAACTTATCGATTCTCAGTTAACTCCGATAATATTCAGACCTCTTAACGTAAATTATTTTAAGGTCAATTTTATTTTGATATCGTCTTATTTTTATTATTTTTCTAATTTATTTTTTATCTTTAATTTATTTTTTATTTTATTCTTGGTATTTATCTTAACATTTTTGTCCAATAATTTTTAAGGTTTCTATATTTTGTAACTTGTTTATTTCATTTTTATTTTTGTATGTTATTATTCCTATTTTAAGTAAAAATTATTCTGTTTCTATTATTATGATTGCAATTATAAAATTCCATGATTAGCCACGAAATAAATTTATTATTTTTTTATTATAAGGATTGTAGCCAGCATTACAAATATTATACAAACATGTCGATGACTGTCCGAAATAACCAAACCATCATAGGTAACCAAATTTAAAACAATGCCAAAAATCTCGCAATATCGATTTTATATGTGATTGCATTGAAATAATATGAATATCATGGTCATTCCAGCAAATTCTTCGACAAAATATTCTTCGACAAAATATTCTTCGACAACAAGTACAACATTTTTTTGTTATAACTGCAATTCTATATATTAATGAGCAAATATTGTAGTTCGGAAAATATAGCAATGGTGCCGTATTCAAACATGACGGGTAAATTCTAATGCAGAGAGATGAACTAAAAATTATTACAAGAATTCCTCTCTTCTAGTTTGCAATTATCAATTTTTTGGTTTTGTTCTAGCATAGGATAATATAATATAAAATAGATTTAGACTTATGCTTCAGTATGATTTGTATAAGATGATAAAAGTCAGGAAAAGACGATACAATTGGGTACTGCAAAGTGCAGAATAAATAATAATAATAATATAATCGATATTTCAATATAAGTCTTCAATTCTAATTATTAAAAGGACATTTAATTATTTATCGAACACTTTCATTCATATTAGAAATTTTGACTTTTGTAATAGGATAAACACAATATTTCAATATCTAAAACATAAAAATCGATTAACTAAAACAAAATTATCTCTTTAAAATAAAATTTAAGTGTATAAAACAAGAAATGAATTGTTTATGGTTCTGAGAATGTTTTGATCAATACATCTGTGACTTGAATTTGCATAAAATTGTGCTCTATCAATATTATTCAAACTCGACTCTATTGTTCTGGATTCATAATCGTTTAAACTAATGATTTTCTTTTCTTGTAAGGAGAAAAGCAAATCACAAATTAAAAAGTAGATAATTCCAAAAGAAAATTTACTGCTGCAGAGTGTTAAAGCTTGAATTGAGCAGTCCATAATTAATAATTTTATAATGAAAAATTTTAATTATAATTTCTAAGAGTTTTTGGCGTTTCAAAGAAATCAAAGGTTGCAATCTATATTTCTCAACAACAGATTAATCTGTACCTACCCGAAACAACTCTAAACTCTAAGCAAAATATTTCAGAATCAATAATATACAACAACCTCCAAATTGGCTTCCATTTGAAAATTGAACATCTTTATATTAGTATTTGTACTTGAGATTTGTGTGTATTTTTTGTGTCGCGTTTTCATCTTTTATTTCTCAGGTTCTAATGGGATTTATTGATTTTTTGAATTCCGTATTGGTCAATCATTATGTGTATTTTAGTCACTGAGTGGCTACGTTCCTGTTTCGAATTAAAATTTTTCATTCAAGTCAACTGTGATTGATCAGTGGTTATGTCTGTATGATTGTGTAGGTATGCAAAAGCTTAAAGTGCTAAAATTGGGGTCTCAAGATGCTGAGTCGTTTATCTTTTGACAGATTTCATCTCTACTCAACAGAATGAATAAAACCCACATAAAATCATATGTTTGTCACAATGCATTGATTTAACAAATCAATGAGGTGTCCTTGCTGCATTCTTCACCGCATAATTTTTGGCACTAAAAAAAATCATTTTGCATCCTTCATGATTCACTGTGAATGTCTCACTGTTTATGATGCCAATAAAATGATTTAATATAAATGACAACATATACTTTTTATTTTTATAAATAATCGATTATTTTTATTATAAAATTTTACAAATTAAAATTTCCATATTTTATATCGATTTAATTATAAAAATATCACATATTGATTATTAGGTAACCTGAAATTGTTAAAATTTTATATACATCAACATTCCCAATGTTAGCTCATATCAATCTTTCAATTTTTACTGATTCAACTCCGACAAATTTCATCACATTTGATGTACTGGCAATGTATGGAATTTCAATGTATGACCTAAAATTTTAATTTTTTCACAAAAAATTTGACAAATCACTTTACACCAATTAAATTAATAATTTATTTCAAATTACTGGTTGATATTCGACTGGTTTTTGGTCAAGACCTAGGATTCAAAAATACTCATTATCATGCGGAATTAAACTTTAAGATCGGTCATACGTATCGGTTGAGTTTATCATTGAAGATTTCGGTTTTAAAATCGTTTAGTTAGCAAATGAAAATCAGAATTCATTGAGAATGGATGCAAATATATTGAGAACATAAAGAGCATATCATATAATTAACTATATTTCTGATATTGTAAAGCTTCTCAGAGAATAATCTAAAATTGAAGTTACTAGTGCCTTCATAGTCATAGTAAATCAACTGAGGAAAACCAAATTAATAATAATAATAATAATAATAATAATAATAATACTAATAATAATATTAATAATAATAATATCTTATTAATAATATTATGCTCAATAACAAATATTAAAAAAAATTCAAATCTTAATTATTACAAATCGAATTTCAACTTTATCCTTGTTTGATTTGGATTTCAAACAGTTATGAGAAATTATTAATCTCTCTAATTTTCCTGATTTCATTATCTTTCCTAGTCTGAATAAAATTACTTTGTGATTAATTTGGAATATAATCATACTGGTTGAAATTATTATTTCCCCAACCGTACACTTCACCATTGTCTATAAATACTTAATTTCGATATTTGATAAGTAAATTTAAAACTTGTTAAGATCATTGAATGACTAGAACCACATGCCACCGATTTGATAGCTTCATCGATTGAAAATTTATTTGAGTATCCGAATTCCCGAGATATTACTTTTTTAACATCAATTAAGCATTGTCCGTGATGGTTATTACCCCAAGCAAATAACGCACTTTTCATCTTCTCAATTAAATATAAACTTAACCTTCCAAAATGTAAAGAGTGCATTTAAACACAACATTGGTTGCATAATAATTATACTGTATTTTAAAATTTTAACTTTATTGATTTTATTTTTTCTGAATATATAACTGGTAATTTGATGTTTTATTTCAGTAATTAATAATCTGTGTTTAATTTATTTTGTCACTTCAAGAGACACAAAATGATAAATATTAAACATTTCGGTATTTGAAAATATATTTTAATGTTTCCTTTAATATTTCAAAACTTTATTCTATCACCAATATCTGATGAGAACATTTATGGATTATTTTAATGCGTATTTTACTTTTTAATTTAAAAAATGAATTCTAGAATTTTTGAATATAGAATTTGAATTGAGTATTAAAACTGGAATTTAAAAGTTGCATGAAGGTACTGTAGTTAGCTAATTACAAGAAAACATTCTAAGCTTTTCTAATTTCTGATCATCACTTTGTCACTGTAGAATATAGTTAATGTTTAAGGAGTTTAATTTCTTGCATTTTACATCTGATTGGGGAGAAAATAACGACGTATTAAATAATGAAAAGTTACTTGTTGTTATTAATCATGAGCGTACATAGAATATGTTGATTAATCACGAAATACAATTATAAAAGTACTTAAAATAATTATTGTTGGAACATTTATTTCGTCGAATAATAACAATAATATTGTTGAGTAAAGATGAAATCTCACAAAAATCTCAATCTCACTTTGCACCTTGGATCTCTTATTTTAGCATTAAGTATTTGCATTCCTGCACAACGATATAGGCATAACAACCAACCAATCATAGCTGACTTAAATGGAAAATTATAATTCGAAAAATGGACATGACCACACAGCCATATACACATAGGGATTGACAAAATCAATAAATTCAATTTGAACTTGGAAAGTAAAAAATCAAATCAAAACGGGTTGCAAAGGTGATAAAAATTTTTACACAAATCTCAAGTATAAATACTTATGTGAAGGTGCCCGTTGCTAGCCAGAAGTAAAGTTTTATGTTGATTCTTTATGTTAAAAATTTATCGATTTTTTAGTTATTCTAGTACTATTATAGTACTTTCCAGTAAAATACAGATTGAAACCTTCGATTCTTTTGGAATAAAACAATATTAAAAAACGGGTCTATAGAAACGTTATCAAAACAAAATTAAAGCACCTGGTTTAGCAGCTAGTTAACCAATGGAAGTAGTGATATATTTGTTACAGTAATTAAAAATTGAATTAGACTAAGAATTAACTAATCAAAATCTGCACAGGCATCTTTTGTTTTAATGATTAATTAAATATGTCTTTCACCTTAAAAGCCACTTTTTATTATACAGTTAATTTTTGTTTAAATCCTTGAAAGTATATAAAATTTTAATCGCACTCCTAAATGTTTGTGAAATATCTTTGCTCGAAAAGACGTGTTAGATATAAGCCCATGGAGACAACATACATAGATATATAAATATACACATATATAAATAATGTATAAATAAAAATATAAAATGTGGGCGTAAAAAAGATGAAATACAAAAACTCAAAATTAAAGAAACTATAAAGGCAAATAGCTCAGAACAGAAGGCACACAAAATTTTTCAATACAATAACTATTCAATTTCCTCTACCATTTCGATATATGTGCTCATAAGCACCAGATTCAGGATCATTCAAATTATCTCTATGATCGTAAGCATAATTTACAGAATTATAATTCGCATTCAAATTAATTATTCGCCAACGATTTTATTGTTCAATTGATTTTCAAACATGTTAAAAAATGATTAATGACATTATTTTCAACATTTTTGCATCAATTTCCGGTAGGAAATTCGTTGTAAAATATTATCATACTACCTTACTGAGTAGTTCATCGATACATTGTTGTTCGATCAATCTTTATCTAAAACTTTACTTTTTCGATAATTATTAACAACATCACCATCAATAAAATCAGTCTTACTATGATTGTAATTATTATGAAACGATTTAAATTGAATTTCTACCTAAATGAGAACACAAAATTTCAACAATTATTTATTCAAATATTCTACACTAAAAGTATGAGCAAACTAATAACAAACTGAATGGACCCAAACTGTTTATTTAACAAAAAGGAGAAGGCTACCATACAGATATCTTAAGAGGCGGTTTTATGAAATCGGTTTTTAAATAGAATTGATTGTTAAATATAACTTATAAATATTAAATATAAATATAAATATAAATATTAACTTATATTTAAAATACATGTACTAACATTTCAAATTCAAGAAGATATCCATAATTTCTTTCATAGACCAAAAATCTCCAAATTTGTAAGGAACTTCCAATTTCTCGATGTCGATTTATTCTTCAAAATGTATTCACTAAAATTTACCAGTTCACAATGTCGATATATTCTCTAAGATTTGTTCTTTAGTTTATGCTTTCGGTGTCCTTTTCTGACTGACGTTTTCAATTTATACCGTTTCTGATAGTCACAAATCATCATGTTTGTTTTTATTGGTTGATATTTATTTTGTTGTAATTATTCGAATTTTAATTATTAGTCACTCTATTCCTAGCACACTATTTTGAATCGATAATTCCTTATAGTGATTTTTCTAAAATAATCATGATTATCTGACTTAGTAATTTATTAGGTTGTCCCATATGAAATGTCCGATTTTCATGCACATATTTGAAGAAGCATAACTCATAAGAAAATA
>JBBMOY011152549.1:0-10260 GCA_037951405.1 Platydemus manokwari
ATACATATATATAATCAATATGTTGACATCCTGATTTGTTACCATAATAATAATGTTGTTTAGCATTGTATTTGTATCGGTGATTTTATTCTCAGAAGTTACTTTGTTATTATTTTTGAAATAAATATTTGTTTGTCGTTTTTTTCGTTTTACTTTATCAATATCACTTATTATACGAAATCAATATTGCAATAATAATAATAATAATAATAAAAATAATTTTATAATTAATGACAGCTAATAAATGTACTATAGCAGAAGTGGCCAACTTTTATGTACGTAAGATCGACTTTTCATTTGAATAACATCTCACGCGACCGACTAAAATTAGCTTCAAGATCGACCGGTTGGCCACCCCTGTACTAAAGCTTCATTAATTATATAAGCTTCTGCCAGTACTTTTACGTTGAACCCATTTTGACTTTGCTAAAAATTTAATTCTCCGACTATTGATCATAATATTGATATTGTGTAATCATTTAAGATATTCGCATCGATTGATACATTGAAAAGTGAATTTATTTTGTTTTATTCACACACACGTACACACACACACACATATATATATATATATATATTTCGATTTTTGATGTGATCAATAGTTATTTCTTTTCTTTTATTCCTTGCGTTCTTGAAACTTTTGGAAATTACTGATTTCCAAGATATTCTGTTTCTAAACCAAGTTATTATTTCTAATTGATCATAAGGACCTCAAATCTACAATAATTGTAGCCGTTTCATTAAGTAAATATAAAAATCATATTGATTAAGACATTATATATTAACAATCCAATATAAAGTCAATTCATCATCATAAAAATAAATAAATAAAAAGAGAACATTTATATTTCTGGCTCAGGTGTATTCACTAGATTTTAAATTTATTTCGTGTTTACCATAGATATATGATACCCATAATACAATGTCCGTAAGCACAATTTGATATATTGATTTTTCCCGTCACATAATGGATATTTGTGCCCTTGATTATGAAAGTGGTATAAGTCATATATTTCTTGTTTGGAGATATTAAGGAATTTGCATGTTAAAGAATTAAAAAATATTTGTGTATTATGGAATGAAATATTTTGACAATTAATTAGCGCCGGTAAATCAGCATTTAATATGATCGTGAAATTTATTACCATTTTTAAATGAAAATTCGGTTTTAAAAGGTTGAAATGACTTATACCACTTTCATAATCAAGGGCTCATTTATTTCAACCATTATCTAATTTTTGATTTTCTATTTTTAATTTCCAATTCGAATTTTGATCTTTAAGCAAAATTTTGTTTAAATGTTTCTATTTTTCGTTTTACTTGTAAATAATAATTCCTTTTAAAATATAATTTGAAGTTTCTATTTATAATTTATAATTTTATTGTTATTCATTTATCGTTATTGTATACATATACTTTTATTATTATTTTATAAGCTTACTAATCATCTGTATGTTCATTATATCGAAATACCCGCAATACCTACCAATACACATATTATTAATGATTATATTTATTTTAACCCAACAGATTATTATCTTGTGTTTAGTTTTATTTCTCATTATTTTTCTATAAATGGAAATAAGTTTTGATAATTCTGCTAGACAGTCCACAGTTGGTCCCAATTGTTTGTTAGAAAAATAGATCATTATATTCACGACGAAACAGTTACAAAACAAATTCCTATCATGATGAGATAAACGATGAAATGCATTTGTCAATTTCTCTATAACATTTCTCTATAATCAAACTTTCATCGATTTCATTAAAACAATAGGATCATTATAAATGGTTATTTTATATTTTAAATAACATAATAGTAACTGTAAATATGTTAAATTTGTTATTTCTATAACTGAAAGTGATTTATTTTACTAGATCTGACTTCCTTACAATTTATAGGTTAGCACTGAATTAATCAATAACTAACTCTGATTATAAAGCCGTATGTTTTATGGCAATTTTACAAAGCATTTATCAGGGACAGTACAATCTTAATTTAAATAATTTATGATGACAACTTTGTAGAACGCAGTTTCCTATTGTGCAATTTTGGGAATTAGCGGAATATATTGAATATTGGTAATCATAAAAATAATCGATAATACCTTATATTTAAGCAGAAATAGAAGAATTTTAGTTAATTTTCTAGCGACCTTTGTGATTATTTCGTCTTATTTATGTTGGGTTCTGGCCAATCTATAAACATTAATTTAATCTGGAAAAAATATGTGTATACATTTGCATGATAATACGTACGAAATATGTATTAATTTTTATTGTCTCAATTTTTATTTAATCAGAGTGTATTTTTTATGTTTCTACAACTCTTGGATTTTTTGGGCAAAAAACCTGTTTGAAATATTGATATCTATAATAATTATTATTTATATATACGTCAAATAATAATATCATTAAAATCACCATTAGTAAATCCATCGAAATTCCCTAAAATAATAAATTAATTTGTAAAATATCAATACGCAATGAGTTATCGTCCATTAACAGAGAAAAATAAATTGCCATCTATTTTCGTGCATGAAAATCATGCCACAGAATAAAATAATTACTCGATTAAATTTAAACGAGGGATATTTTCTCTGCCTAATAAATATATTCAGAGAGAATTTCTCTCATCTGTGAATATATTCGTTAGCATTAAATTTAATCGAAGAGAATATCTGCGAGTGAATCACACAGCCAATATAAGGCAGTAACAACAATAAACACAATACTGCCATTATTTTCACTGCTGACGTAATACGCTAAATCAATTGGAGAAGACACATCATTTAAATCTCAATCTGGAGCACTGAAGGAGATCATCTGCTGCAGAAGACCAATATTCCTGTATGTGACCGGCATTTGCTGGAAGACCCAGATTAAGACCAAACCTGTAAAATACTGATCTATATTATATGCTGTATCGTTTTATTTCTATTATCTAGTTTGTTGCTCAAAGATCTTAAAGGTAACCGGTTTTGCTCCAAGAGTGTGGAGTTTATCAACCTCCATCTTAATCCAGGAGTTGTAATGTTATTCTTTAGCGTAATTTGATGTATAGTGTAGATTTAAAAATCAATCTGTAATTTTTATTTTAGTTTATGATAATCAGTTTTAGTATCGGTGTTATATTAAATAAACATTTGTAGCATTAAATTCTAGTTCTTAATAATATAAGGCTTGTAAAGTCAATTATTCGTAACCATTTTAATAAACGTAGTTAATAGTTTTGAATAGGGTTAAGTATTTTGAGACTGATAATTAAATTAATTAAAATATATCACAACTGCCACACCTATTGTCACCATACAATAAGGCTGCGCGAGTTGAAGGAACATCAACATAAGGTAGGTTACACCTGTGGCCTTAATAAAGAACCCGTAGAAATTGATTTAGACAGTAGTGGCATCAAATAGGATATATATATATATATATAGCATGGGCAGGCCCTTTAACTACTTTATTTTTTACTTAAATCTCACCTTTGTAATCACACCTTTTATCTTTTGTCGAATTCTCAAATCACATCTTTAAAATTACGCCTTTTATCGTTTGTAGTATCGAATTTGATCCTTTCACCGTCCGATAACTTCAGAATCTTGTTAGAATTTTTGTGAGTGAAAATAATGGCTTTGACACTCCTTATATAGTATTTTCTAGGACTGATTCTGAATAATCGTTTAAAATTTTTATTTTCTTTTTTCTTATTGGATATTGAAATCCACCTAGATTAATAATTTTAATTTATTATTCACTCGTATTATTCATAATATTTTTCTTTTTCTCCAACATTTAAAATTTCAATTTTTGCCCACAAATACGCCCACACCCCATTTAATTGAATTTTGCCCATATTTATTTTTTATTATTCCTCATAATAATTTTTTAATACTATTATTATCCTATAAAATAATAATAATTATTATTAATATTGTAAAATTTGAATTTTATAATTTTTATTTTTTTATATACATAAATCGAAATACAATACAATTTTTTTCACATGAAAATCATAAATAAATCGAAATACAATTTTTTCATTCAAGATCAGATAAAGTAAAAATCAGGATAAAAATCAGAATAATCAGAATAGTCACAAAATGTAATTGTTAATTATCACAAATTATTCGTCCATGTCTACCTTCCTTTGTAGACTCTGATAGGAGGAGATTGATTGATGAGGCGATTTGATCTTTTGATATAGGGATGATATTGTTGAGGCTGAGCTTATTGAGACTGAACTACTTGTTGCTTTTGATGATCAATTTCTGTGGCAGTACCATGATGGAGATAACTTTATCTTTTACTATTGGGTACAATAAATGCTTTCTTGCAGGTAAAATATCATGTGGTGATTAGAGACCACTTTTTCCATGTTTGCTATTGTTTTGAACTCTATTGCCCTTGATGTGCCATTTCATTTTAATTTATTGGGTGTTGCAGATAATCGTCTATCTGGAGTCGTTATCCACTTATCCTTCCCAATCTCATACATTGACGCGAGTGTGTTTAAGCATGTGTCAATTTCCTTGGGTTTGTATTTCCCATCTGTCAATATTCTTGTAACAGGTAGCATGTATACTATTTTCCCTTGATACATTACTGCTAATTCATTGGTGCATTTTGGCACGTGTGCTAACATATTTTAGACTGTTTGGCATTTGAAGGTGTAACACTTCTCCGACTACTCATGTGAAAATTCCCCTTTTTTTGAATAACACCGGTGCCATTAGTTCTGGATTAGTGACCGTTACAGCGATTTTTGTCAGTAATAATTCTCTATTGATTTTGCAGTCATTGGTTATGGTTTCTTGATATAGCTCGTACATGCGGTTGATTTGTCTATGATAAAGGTAATCCATCTTATTGTTTACGTATGTCATTTTGATGTCATGATTATGTACTTTTTTGGCCTCTTTGATTTGCTCGAGGCTTAAATAGATGCCTTTGTAGTTCGTTGCTATTACCACTTGCCGGCATTTTACTGCTAACCCTTTCTCTATGAATCTCATAGCACCTGATGCACTGGTTGATACAAATATTCTTGGTGTTGCCTTTTGTTGAACATGAAATAAATTTTTTTTGTGGGTTGGGGGTTATTGATTTTACTGGTCCTATAGAAGGCTTCAATAGCTCGTATGAGGACGAAGCTATCGGAAACTTAGACTGAATGAAAAAGGTTAACACTGATAACCATGCAATATTTGATAAACTGTGGCAACAAGGACATATGATATCTCTATGACACCAGAGTAACCTACGAGTTGAAATGATATTAATAATGTTAGTAATCGAAATGACAATACTTTTAATACAACCCTTTTAATTAAATAATTTATTTGAAAAAACGAAATTAAGTAACACTAAAAAAGAACAAAACAAATTTACCAAAATGTGTAGTACACTGCGCAAGCAGATAACTACTTGATAATCAAAACACCGAGTACCGGAAGGAAAAAATTAGGGAGACGACACAAGACAATTAATATAAAATTAATTAAATTGTTTAACAATTATGCAATGATAATTAAGTAATCTTACGAATAAGAATGAATAGCTGGATCACGCAAGGTTTGTCTAACTCGAAATGAATATCGTAGCTTAACTTTTGTAGTGCGTTATTCTGCGAATAATCGTTAGCTGTGGTAGGGTAATTGTGGTGAATGCTGTTTTTTTGTTGAGTTTATATAGTGTTTGCTATGGTGCCGTTTCTATAGCTGGCGCCATTTTTATTCTTTGATGTTATTTTTTAATTTCTTATATTTGTACAGCGCAATGCTGTTACTAAATTTATTCTCTATTGTTAATGCTTATGGATGTTCGTTTTTAAATCTGATAAAAATCGAATATAATGGATTTTTACTGCCACTATTTTTATTTATTTGTTATCTGATTTATTTCGTTTCTTTTGGATCTGATAAAATATAACCTATTTCATAAATTGTACTTTTATTGTTATTATTATTGCAGTTATTATTATTATTATTATCATTATTATTATCATTATTATTATTATGATTATTATTATTATTATTACTATTATTATCATTGTTATTATTATCATTATTCTTATCATTATCATTATTATTATTAATATTACTATTATTATTATTATTAGTATTATTATTATTATCATTATTACTATTATTATTATTATCATTACTATTATCATTATTATTATCATTATTATTATTATCATTATTACTATTATTATTATTATCATTATTATTATTAGTATTATTATCATTATTATTATTTTTATCAATTATTAATTATATTTCATTGTCCATTATAATATTTATTATATAATGATGCCTGGAGGATGTTTTTTGTTAGAAACTTTTTCACCCATTATTCGATTCATAATGAGATTCAATGTAGAATCCAATAACCTAAATTTGTATTTTTACCATCAATTTACATTATGAGAAGTAATTTTGTCATTTATAGATTTTTGTTTGATCTTCACATCACATAATTTTAAATATCAGTTGTTACTAATACAATGTATCAATTATTATGTTTAGAGATTCAAATTCGATAAACCAAAACTTGCTTACTTATCGGTAATCGGAGGTTTTCTGGTTCAGTTGACCCTTGGAACCGTGTACACATACGGTAAGTCGAAGAGCACTGTTATAATAGGAATAATTTGCATTAAATTAATGACTAAAATAATGATAAAATTATAATTTATTATTAAATTATTAGTCAATCGTTTGGATATCTTGTTCTATTCACTTGACGGTGGGAATGGAATAATCGTCGCTCCTAAATAATAATATATGACTTCATATGATCAAAACTGATCAGTTTAATAATAAAGGTTTCTGATGCCAATCGTTTAATTTCGTCAACAAGCAAATGACAAAATAATTGATAAGTTCACAATAAAAATTCATCGATTTATATCCAAATTACTCATATAATTCAAATGTTAATCAAAATCATCACTTGAGACCAGCTGAGATTAACAGTGTTCAAAAATAAATTGTCTGGTTTATGGCGTTTTATAAATAAAATCGAATGAAAGTGTTTAGAATTTCTTTAATTCGCAAAATGATTGACGAGCTTTCATTGGAATCACTTGGTTGGTATTAATTAATATCGATTTGTGGAAATACTTTTTGTGTTGTTAGTTTACTTTATTGACCGATGGAATATATTAATTTATCTTTAATTGATCGCGAGTGTCACAATTTGCTTTGCGAATATGTAAGATTTAGAAGTGAGGTTGCAAATATTAGGAAATGTCGAATTTTGAATTCCAATTTGTTCTACTAATATCTAAAGAAATTTTCAATAGTTAATAGTGTTGCATAAATAACACTTTTATTAGAACCCACATAACTCAAAATAAAACCCATTCAACTGAAACCGGTTTCAACTAACTATAACTTAAAATATACCATGTCTGAAATAATGTATAATTAGGAAATTGTAACTGTTTTGTGAGGTAAATTTTTATTAGACGATCTGTTTTTCATTGATTCATCATGACCGTTATTGGTTAATGCCAGTATATGCGTAGTGATATATTTTACCAAATTGAAATTATTGCTCTATCTTGTTTATAATTAGTCGAATATCGTAATTGTATTACTGTAAAGCATGCTTGTGGATAAATTATCAAAACAGGGGTTCCCAAGATTCCTAAAATAATTATTTCAATGGGAATCATTCATACATAACAAAAGTAATAAAATATTTTAATTAATTGTGAAGCTTAGATAGAATTTATAATTTTCAATCCACTACACCAGAGGTGGCCAACTTTTGTGTACGTAAGATCGACTTTTCATTTGAATAACATCTCACGCGATCGACTAAAAATTGGCTTCAAGATCGACCGGTTGGCCACCCCTGATTTACACAATCAAATAAAATTCGATATATTTTCTGAATTTCTAACTTTTTGATCATGATTAATTTTCTTACTTGTCGTGCCTTTTTGAATGTGATGTGTTGAGAAATGTCAACGATAAAAATAAAATGTATTCAACCAATGTTATTTTATTTTGTTTCCTTTATATAGTAGCTCTATTTACTGAGGTTATTTTTCTATTATATTATCCTATTAACTCTCAAATGAATTCAGTTACCATATTCATGTTGTGATACTATGGGGGAGGGGGGGGTATTTTAATTGAGATATTGGTGTCAAGATAAAAAATGTGTAAATTTATTGTATAAAGGAAAAAAGGCCTGAGATGCTACCAATTATTTGTCGCTTTTTTTGTTATTAGACAAATTATTTCCAAAATATGAAATTTTAAAAAGTTCTTTTAAGGTTTGTCAATAAGAGCGTTTAATCAGCCTAACTCATTTTTACAATTTTTGTTGATTAAGCACACGAATATGTACAATAGTATTTGAGTCAATAATTTGTATTATCTTCCTCTTCTGGACGATCAAATTTTGAATGGCACTGGTGGAATATGATGACTTATTGATTCTCATTTTATGGTAGACTAAGATATGGAAGAATTAATTCCATCAATATTCAACTTTTAGCAATGCTGAAGCGTAGGTTCCGTGTATTAATCAGGTATATATAAGTAATAATAAATGTAAGGCAGTAAAATTTATTTATCATTAAAAATTGGAAGCAATATTGATGAATTTTAATGTGACTATGTAACAAAATAAGTACCGCCCATATTCGATAATAACCAATAGAAGATGTTTCCCTTGGGATTTTGTGGAAATATGATTTAGAATTTTGTAACTAATCTGGCGGACATTGATACGAGTTGTACCAAATTAAAATATAAATTGTTTTTGGCATTATGAGTTCAAATTTGATAATTAAAAATAAAATATTTAATCCGATGAATATGATTAATGTCAGGGAGGAATGTTCGAATATGAATTCGAATACTGCATTAGTATATGATTAAGAAAAGATTTCACGTAATGAGAGATATAAAATGAAATACTACTATTGGGGTTCTGGTTCAACAATTAATCCACAACAATTAATTCACATTGGAAAAAAAAGTTTATACATTTCCATGACAAAACGTATAAAATTTATATTAATTTTTAATTGTATCAATTTTTATTTAATCAGCATGTGTTGGGAAAGTGACCCAAGTACCTCAAACAACAACGAAAGGATAGAACCAAGTATCTCAAATAACAACGAGAAGATAGAACTAGATGACGACGGAAACTAGGATGAAGTGGTTTATCTTAAGGATAAGTCCGAGATGGAGTTCGACTACAGATATTGGTAAATACTTACATTTTGTGTTTTGATTTAATCTACAATCTTTGTTTTGTATTATTGTATTTCTCAAATTTTTCCTTGATTATAAATGTATAATGTATTTTGTCATCAATGTTTAATGTATTTGTTAACAGTAACAGTTTAAAAACAATTGAAATTTTTCATAGAAAAACTTAAAATAAAGTAAAAAATAAAATCAGACAACAAAAATAGTAAATAGCGCGCCTAAAATAATAATAACGAAAAAAAAATTTTACTTAGAAAAAATTGAAAATTGTTTTAGTGCGCTAATAATATATAGAAATAGTTGGAATTTCTGAAAATGTCTAAAAATTCCAAAATAATAGAATTAAATAAACAAATATGTTAAAATAATTAGAATTAAATTTTTGGAAATATAAAATAATTTTAATTTCGAAAGGGAAAAATAAAATTAATTTTAATTTCTAAATCAAATTTTCCACTTCTAAAATAGTCTAAATAGGCACCAAAAATCATAAATTTTCGCTCATAAAAATCTGGACTGAAAAAGTGAAAATCTTAAAAACAAGTCTAGGAAAAGCGCAATTTTAGGGAAACTAAGAGGAATCCGAACAGAGTAAAATTTATAGAGTTTATGAAAGAATAAAAGTTATATATTGTAAAAGTATAATTAAAAATACTCAGTCGGAAATGCAGAAATATGAATGTTAATATGAACATAACAACCGATACAACAAGAGTAACAAAATAATATATAAAGTAAGTCCGACTGATAGTATTCTAAAAATCTTAATTTTACGAGAATGCAGGACCTGAATGTAAGAGTTTAAGAAGATAACGTGATCTGGATTTTCAAAATTTTATTACTTAATTCATTCTATTTTTTTATTTTTTGATTTTTGTAAAATTTGCTGTATTTATTTTATTAAATTCTGTAATTTAAGAATAAATTATATATATAGTATTGCAATGTAGTATTGATTTATTGTTTACAATGATCCTAAGAGGAATCAGTGACATGTAATTGAATTTGATTTAGCTAT
>JBBMOY011152660.1:0-10260 GCA_037951405.1 Platydemus manokwari
ATTTGTTTAAATACTATATATTTGTACAATCTTTTGAATTAATAAATATTAATATTTACTAATCTTTATCACAAATTTAATAACATGTATTTTTCTTGTTGACTTCTAAATATCGTTTTCAATACACATTTATAAAAATCGTAGAAGCTAATAAGTATTAAACAATAACAATTATATATTTTTGTCAATTATACATTATTTCTTTTATAAAATTTTACTGAAGTAGTGATCAATTAGATTAAAAACGATAAAAAACTAAGTTGCAAATAATTCATAAGATAATCGCTAAAAAATAATTTTTAATGATAAAATTGACTGCAAATTTACAATGAAAGGAGAATCACAAAAGAAAGTTATAAGATCTAGTGTCAAATATTAGGAACACAATTTAGCAAAGCATTCCGTACAATAAGGCAGGTTTTTACTCTCTTTAAAAGTACACTTTGCAAGGCTCTTTAAACAATAACTACAGGTGAAACACTGTACGTGATACTTCTTCCCCAATGCATTTACCAAGCTGGTAGTAATTGGTAATTTGCACACTCCACAAATCTTTCCCATTTTGACATGGTAGTGCTGAACACAATATGGTTCTCCATCTATCTCATGGAAATTGTACGTTTCAAATGGCTGTTGACAATCCTAAATTCGGAAGTTAATTTATTCGAATAAAATCAAAATATTTTAAAAATTATTTTCATAAAATTACTATATTTAGTAACATTTAGAATTTTTGTAAACTTCGAATTTCAAGATACTTATTGTAAATTAATTTTCAAAACAATTTGCCTTATAAAGTCAATGATATTAAAGATATGACTGCCAAAGACATGATTATAGAAAAATAATCAGTTCTATTAAATATTAATTTGTAGGGCAAATAATTCTCAAGAAAATTTTAAATATAAATTATCCCTCCATCTATTTCAACTAATTGGTTTTATTTTTTTTCTGAAAAACTTTTAGAAAATCATTAGCTACTTGATTAAATAACTTAAAAAACAATTAGTTAGGCAGCAGTCAAATCGTTTTGTTTCTTTGCATATTTCCATTAATTTCATAAAGATAAAAGCATCAACGAAAGGAACATAATAGTTATATATATATATCCAAAGGAGTGGCAATCAAATTATAAGTATTATCATATAATTTCTCAGTAAGATCGTTTATTTGTAATATTAAGGCACCTAACATAAAATCAGAGCTCATGATAAACATAAAAATTATGCTGTTCCACTTAGTCATCTGTAAGCGGAAATTTAGAGCACTGAATCAGAAAATGAGAATGGCGCGTTAAATATATAGACATAATATATGCATTAAAATTTATATCATAAAAGATATTTCACTATACCGTGCAAACGAAACATTGATCATGCCATTTCTGACCCATTGCACTTAAAAATGTAGAAGTGATAGGATTTTTGCAACCGGCGCAACGCGATCCAAAGAGGTCGAAATAACATTCACTAAATACATGAGCCAATGAAATGTTAACTGTGATTATTGAAACTTACGAACAGTACGGTTTATGTAGATGTTCATGAAATCCGACTTCATCAAAAGGAGCTTGACATGATGTACAGAAAAAATGCTCCGGATGCCAATGTTGGTCAAGAGCTGTTAAAGAAGTCTACAAATAACAAAAGAGTTATTATATGGAATTTTCCATATATATACATACATATATATATATATATTTCCATGCTATGTGAACTAAATTCTTTATATTAAATAAAATATATGAGAGTTTATTAAAATAAAAAAAATTAATTGGCTGAAAACATTAATAATATTTCAAGGTTAAAATAATATCTTTCAATAATATCAATAATGAAAGGCCAA
Source organism: Platydemus manokwari (assembly GCA_037951405.1). Taxonomy (NCBI): domain Eukaryota; kingdom Metazoa; phylum Platyhelminthes; order Tricladida; family Geoplanidae; genus Platydemus; species Platydemus manokwari. Next base: position 1,846 of record JBBMOY011152660.1, read on the forward strand.
GATAATAAATCATGCCAGACCAATAAAAATATTAAACTAATAAAATAATCATAAAATTTCTGAACTTCGTGGGAAATCATACAATTACTTTCGAGAACAAGGAATGTAATTGAAACAATTGATATCTTCACTTACAATATCAAATAACCAAAATACTGTCAGAATGATTCATGATAATGGATATAAATATGCTATTTAGTGCAAATCTCGAACGAAAACGAAGACCAATTGAATTCAAGTGAAACTGACCTAACGAATTGTGATAAGGTTGTAATCGCTACCAGTGAATATATACCGGGATTGTGTCGATTGGAAACTGGGAATTGAATGATCTTAAAAAGTGTGATCTTATAGATCTAACAATTGACACAGATGCAATTATATTTAAAATATTTGTTCATATAATTGCATTGTAATTGAGGAAACTGTTCTCGAGTTTCACTCTCCTTCATATTTTGATAAATTATTGAACGAAATTAGCGTATCAAATAGGTGTTTATAAAATAAAGTGTAAAAGAGATAAATACCGGAAATGTATCGTCGATCGAATTATTTAATTGGTTAAGTCCTGAAATTTATATCGAATTCATAAGCTGGGTTAATGCACAGTTATAATCAATATACAGAAACTACACAACACACGCACACGCACACACACATATATATACATAGCAAATAATTCTCGTAATATAAATAAATAAAATTTTATTATAATATTCATATCATAAACAAATTTAATGTGAAAATTCTTTTAGTAACCGATTTGAATAAAGGCAATTTTAATGACATTGCCTAAAGACAAAATCATGGGATACATTTCCAATCAAATTATAATTGGAATTACATTTCAAATCAATCCATCAGATAATAATAATTGGGAAAAATATCCCATCAAAAGCTTTGATCTCAACTTAACCGACTCAAATAAAATCGAAATGTTTTACTATTTTATACTTTATTTTATTGATTTTTATAAATAAATATATTCAATATTAAATTATCAAAAATAATAATTAATAAATAAATTACAATCAATACAAAATATCGATTTTATCCGTTAAAAAAAATATTTCAATCTCGCGAAGACGGGAAAGCATTTGATAGGATCACGATAGTACAAATTTAGATAAACAATTACAATAATAGAGCTTTAATGAATGGATTGTTTGGAGAGTTTTGCAGTGGACAAGGAAATACACAATACTCAGTCACATGAACACATCAATCTAAAATATAATAATGCAATCTATTATTCTAATTTTCAAAATTTAACTCAATACAACGGACAATAGATTAGTTATTTTTGTTTTTTGTTGATGTGTAATCGATGTTGTCAGGGAAATATCAATGGAAATCAAGTCTAAACGCTCAAATTTCATTTTTCCAATTTGATAGAAAATTCCGAAAAAATCAAAATATTTTTCGATTCATTTCATCAAATCTGAAAGCCACCAAATCTATACGAATTCCTTTCATTTGGTGTGTTGTTAATGTGTTCGATACAAGTGTCATCATCATAAACGAATTGATATATAGATTGTTTACGAGTGCAAAAATTCATAAGATAAATAAGAATAAAATTTGATTGTATCAAGTGATAGAGTGTTCCATCGATCAAGCCGCCACATAACCTCCAATTAATGAATCACACTCATCACACTGCTTCAATTTCTGAGACAATTACATTATTTTTGGCTCAAATGAATCTTCTGACATTGGATACTTGACATCAAATATGATTTTCGATCTATTTTTCATATCGAAATCTATTTATCCAGACAATTATCGATCGACATTGCCCAAGTTTTTCCGTGAATCGAGTAAGATTCATTAAAGAATTTCGTGATGATTTTCAAACATTGATAAAACAAATAAATCATTAATTTAATCAAGTTATCTACGATCAATTCATATTTCTTACTGAAAAAAATAGTGCATTCATGAATTATTAAGTTTACTTAACATATTTCTTAAATATCGATTTAAAAAAAAAAAATTTATTCCATGGTAACAGTGGTGAAAGAGTCTTGAAATTTACCATTTTACCAATAATGGTGACTGGGCGTCATTGGATGATTTGACTATTAAATGCATAGCCACCGCCACACCGCCGCCCTCCCCCCAATACAGTTGGCACCAATTGTCTGGGCGATGATTCCAAAAGTTATTCGATTTTTATAATTTGTAATTCAATAATCCACCCCCCCAGAATTTTGCTGCTCCAATTTCATTTTATGGGAAATTGTTTTGAGAAATATTAACTGACATCACAATATCATATTATAAACCAATCGATTCAGAAACGATGGATTACACATGACAATTAATCTGGAAAGAAATTCTCTTATAAAATTTATCATCGAACAAAAGTATCCCGAAATCGTAATTTGTTTAGCCATGAAAAATGTCCATTTTGCCACTGACAAATTAGAATATAATCGATTCAGAGATGAATAAATACAGCATTCAGTTTAATTATTAATTCAATCAAATCAGATTTGATAGAAAAAATCAATAATAATTATAGTATAGTTGGCATAACACCGAAGGCGTGTGTTAGTAAATCTAATCATAATTGATGTTAACATGCTATTGATACATCTTAGAGAATTGAAAACTAACATCAAGTATTGGCTCTCCACAATATGCACATTTGTCGGTAAATAAATTGATATGGCACATTTCACAGTAGGGCTGTTGATTATCCACATAATACACCGCTGATTCCAAAAGCATTTCGCAGCCGTAACAAATGAAATGTTGCTGATGCCAGTAACCATTGAGTGCAGCAATACTCTGAAAAAAAAATCAAAAATTCAAATCACTATTTTTCACCTTGACATCTGTAGGCAAGTAACAAAAACTCGATCTACAATTTCTGGAAAATGTACACCCAAAATTTTCGTTGGAACGCGTGTGTGTGTGTTTTGTGTGGAAAGATTTTACATTGGTGATCAAATGCAATTGAAGGAATTTATGCACTTCTCCTATGTGGGTTGTTATGTTAATTGGTGATGAGAGAGTGAATGAAATGATTTGACAAATTGGTTATGATAACAACAGTATCAATCGAAAGATTATCGATATTTAACAGATTCCAATAAAAATTTAATCTTTCAGTTCCAGTTATTGGAAAAATCGATAAATCATATGTTCAACATCGATTAAATCGTGCCAGAGCAAGTTAAAATTTCAACAATTGTTGATGAGATATGATTGATTTCAATCAATTCATTTCAATGTGTCTATGACAGATCGATATATAAATAATGTTTCACTAACATTTTCAAATATGGCCTCATTGCACAACATACATAGCGGTATCGATGATGATTTGTCATCGACAGTTTTTTGGAGTAGTGTTTTTTCATCTGACTTTTCTGTCAATCGTGAATTAATACTGCTGGGGCTGGAGTTGTTTTGTAAATTATAGCTGTACAGATAATCTGGGCCTATGCTGCCTCCATTTTCGTCGTATAAATTGGAACTTGAGGTTTGGTTAAGCTGTGAAAGCGATATTTTTATGAAGATATCATTAAAAGTAAACAATATAATATTTAATAAAACATTACCGTTGCCAAGACTCTATCCATTCGTATTTTTTAATATCGATAATTTTAGAATGAAAAATTAAAAAAAAAACAACTCTGAATTCACATATAAAAACTCATGTATCCTTGTTTATTTTTGTGACCGTAGGTATTCTATTCAAATTCCAAGTGACTAGTAGCTACAAAAAAGACAAAATGACATTTACAACCAAAACTGCTGATATTTCCGTCATAGCCTACAGGTAACATTAAGATTTTATTACACACAATCTCTTTGAGATTCTTATAGATTTGATTTGCACACTGACACACTAGAATTATGAGAATTTATTGATTGAAACATCGACAATTCTACCAAAAAGTACAATGATAATCGACTGGATTCTGTTACAAACTCCAGCAGTAAGCAAAACCTGGAAATTTTCCAAAACTTACCGCTGGAACGCGTTGATTATGACTGCATTTGGGTTCCATTAATTTTAATTATGAAACATAAATCCAATTCATAATAGGATTAATAAAATAATCATGAAACTGAAACACAAAAAGATACTAAAGTACAGGAAAATAAATCTCGGGAAATGGCTATATAAGGAAAATTTATAAAAAACGAAAATTAAATTTTGTTTTGAGAATATTCAAGTTGATGGCTTTCATTATTTTCTGACATCAATTGGAACTACAGGATAGGACCCCCTCAACGTGTGGGGAAAATAATTTATTTATTCCATTTGGAAGAAACATTCATATAGATCAATAGTTCATTGCACAAGGCAGCTCTTAACAGAATGAGTTCATTTTAAATCGAACACGATAATAACGAATAGGAAAGTACTAAAAAATCCTTTTAAAAATGGACTACCCTCATAACATTAACATTTCATTTTATTCAAACCAGCTTCTGCAGAATTAATTTCAAGTTTAAATCCATAAAGCATTATTTACTACAATTTTTTGAGGGCTTGAAATATTTTCAGAATTCATGCTAACAGGCCGGAAATCAACCAATAAGAAAATAATATTGATTTTCCTATATAACTGACACACAGTAAATAATGAAGCCATTCATAGGTAAGGTTCTTTTATTAGAGATGACGTAAAAATATCACTGAATTCAACAGATATATGGCTTAATCGGCAATATAGTCTTCATTATTTCAATTTTAGGAAAAGTTTATTGAAAACTTTTAATTCCGCTCAACACAGATGAGTGTTGTTTTGACGTTGAATATTCTTTGAGTGTTTCCCTTATACCTGAAATGGTAAGAGGGTTTCGAATATATATTGGTGATATTTGAAGAGACTCTGATTATACCGATTTCAAACCGACTGGATTATATGAGTTATGTGTCCAGTGTTTCCAAATTTCTTGGATAATTCAAGTCTATAGATTATCCAAGTATAGGTCTCTGTTAAATGAGCAGAAAATCAAATTGTAGATGGCAACCAGCTGAATTATATCTTCCAAGAAAAGAAAATGCATAGAATAATCCTTCTCCAATCAGCAATTTAATTCTAACCTCATTGAACATAATATTTTTGTGGAACATAACAATTTCTATGAATTTATGGAATCTAAATTGAGTATCTTATATCAATATTGATAGATTCTCACAGCTAAATCATCAGCATAGACAGTAAAATCGATATTGATGTCATTGTTATAATGCTTTGATAAGTCAAATTATTGTCATGATAAGAGTGTTTGTTAAATCTCAAAAAATGATTTCATTTGTGGGTTAATATTAACTGATGCTTGAACTCATGGCCCAAGTAAAAGCGAGGGTTTATCTGGATACCTACATCAGGTGAATTGTATCTCCAAAACGGTATTCTACTCGGGAATTTGAAATGGTTGTTATAAACATGCTATTAGTAACCTGTTCAAAGAAAGTCATTAACAGAGAAATCGATACACAGTAACAGATAATTGTGTAAATCATCATCTAAATCTTTACAAAATTTCTCAATCTGAATTCAACAGACTGCTTGACAACAATAACATCAATATTTCATATCGATTGTATATCAAAGCATCCGCTTTATTGGCTTGAAGTACACACTAATAAAAGAACTCGTTAAATTCAGGAAAATTCAAATGACCAAAGGAGAATGCAATAAATATTGGATTGAATTATTATTTCGATTCTTTTCAATTTTACAGAATAGTGCGTCACATTGGCAGTACAATGAATCACAGTAGAGATTAATCGGTGAATATACCAGTTGTGAATATATTGTTGATGGAATGACAAATTCTGTAAAACAATGTTGTGCGTATGTATACAAATATTATGCACACGCACACACCCACACACACATACCAATGAAAATGATTTTCGCAGCATAAATCTGACACTTTTTAACAACTACATTATCGATAGATAAAATCACAGAATTGAAATCAGGTGTTTCAAATAAATTAATCGAACTTATTCTGCTCGTATTGATAATATCGATAAAATTTCATTAAAATTTGCCAGACAAATATCGATTTATTTATCACTAATAATGATAAACATTGTTAATCAGTAAATAACAACGAGAATGCCAACTAATATCACTAAATGCAGATCGGAATCAGTGTTGCAAACAATTGACAAATCAATAATATTTTTAAATCAATGTATTTATAAATGAAATGTGACCAGATCGATAAGGAAATTGATGTAAAAATCATAAACTGGTAAATATCCCGATCTATATCTCCAGGAAAATAATATCGATCGACGTTTATAAATATGTATTCATTCCAATTATTATCGATTTTATAATTTTGGTTATATCTTGATACAACTCTAATGATGGTGATAGCAAAAACCAGTCTGTTCTGATTTTTGATAAAATAATTTTTAAATAAAATAATTTTGTTTAAATTAAGCGAATTAAATAATTATTAAATAGCTAATAGAGCACTTTTAGACTTACAGAAAGGACAATAAACGATGAAAAATATCAATAAATGTTAATTGTTATCTATTCAATAATAATTAATTGTGATTAATTACCTTATATTGACTGAGAGAAGTCAACAAATGATCCAAATCTTGAGTTACTCGAGCTGCATCGGATTTATTGCTTGTGAAGCTGTTAGAATTCGACAAAGATCGTTTCTTTTTCCAATTATTACTATCACTATCAACATGATGTTTAATTTCGTCAACGAAACCGTAAACAAACCTTTTCAAAAGAGTTGCATCTTCAATCAAGGAGTTATCTAAATAAAGAAAAAATATTTAAATCGTGTGAAACAATCACTAAGCACACACGCACACACACTAGCCTAAACAACATAAAATCCAAAAGTTCGCCGGAGACGTAGTGCTCGTCAACGAATTACTCGAATTTTTAAACAGAAAAATCATGAAAACCAAAATTATGTAATCGGAAAAAGTACACAACGTGCCATAAACTCACATAATATGTACCAAACACAGAAGTTGAGAGTGAAAATCATTGATTTAATGATAAATTTTTGAAATAAAACAAAACTTATTGATTATAATTATCTCAATCCTCACCTTCAGCCAAGCAAGACAAAATCTCATTCTGTGGCCTATCCAATAAATCAATAAGGCGATTAATTTCCAAAATATTCGTCTTTAAACCGTTATTTTCAATCATTTGTGGCTTCTGAATCAATTCTACCAACACAGAACTATTATAAGCTCCTTGAATCATTAATATCTCTATCCTTGGGATTCGTTGTTATCAAACGGATATAAATGAAGAATAATAATTATTGGAAAAACTTTATTGAATTATGAATTTGAAAATGTGCGATTTTTTATTACTAACCGTTAAATATTTAAACAAACACAAAAACCATAAAAATTTCTAATGAAAATCTTTATCATTGATTTAAATAGACTGAAGCTAAAACATTAATATAAAAGTCATGAAAATAACCGATAAATACCTACGATTTATTTTTTGTGGAAATTAGATAAGAATGAATGACTATCGGAAAATTGCATTTTTTCACCTGATGTAATCTAGCTATTAAAATTAAATAACTTGAATTAAAAATAAAATATCTGTGATGGTGAGACCATTACAAATTTAAAGCAATTTAAAAGCTTCATAAAAACACTAAAATTCGTTCAAAATGCCAATTAAAACGATTACTTAACTATCGACCAATGTCAAATATAGCTCAGATACTTATAAGATGAATTGTATAACAATTACAACATAATGGAGAAGGATGAAATGTTGAATAAACTCAAATAAAAGCTTTTAAAAGAATCGTCTTTTTCTTTAAAATCGGCCATCATTCTTTAATATTTTAAAATAATAATAATAAACAAAATATTAATTAATTTGAATTTTTTATCAAAAAATTAAAATCAATACTTATTGATAATGAAAGATATGTTAAAATGAATAACCATGTATCCTCATTGACCGCACTTTTATTTTACAAAGATAGATTACAAGTAAAAATCATATATGAGTTAATTCTTTCTCCCGTTGACTTTCTAGAACGACTATAAGTGTGCACCAAAAGCCAATTAAAAATCGATAAATTATTTTAACTCCTTTAGAGACTCCTTTAGGTGGAATCAATATCAGACGGAATGGATATTGCAATTAACAACTTTCCCCTATTAAACTACTGTATATCAATGGGAATTATTATATTTATAAATTTACCACTACTAGAATGGTGAACCGCTGTATTACAGTTAAATATCCCTCATCGATGTGATTTATACGATCTGGTAAATCATAAAATCATTATTATTGGGTCTTTAACTTAAAGAAAATCTTGTACAATTCTGTTTTCCAAAGTAATGTCCATCGGAAGTTACAACATTTCCCCATCTTTCGGGCAATTTGTGGATGCCATCCCAAAAAAACC